>JAXGGA010007289.1:0-63693 GCA_038373865.1 Uloborus plumipes | reverse complement strand
AAATTAATCCTAAATGCATCGGCACGGGACTGCACTGCTCGTAAATTGCTCCAAATCTCATCGTATTTCGAGCAAAACTCATCGGATTTCGCTGCTCGGATTCTGTTTGGCCGATGAGACATATTGGAGCAATTCCCGATGAGAACTCATCGAATCCGATCATAGGCCGATGAGAATTTCATCGGGTTTCGATGAATCGCCGATCATCTGCCGATGAGATTATGCTGCTAGAGACAGCTCTGCCGAAAATTTGCAAGTTGTACCGTACTGTGCCGTAGTTGTAATAGTGCGGTCTCTCGCTGGAAGACAAAATCTCGCTGGATCATATACCAGTTTTTTTGGCTCTCTTTGTTTCTGTAAGAGGATTTCTGCCTCCAGCTCGGTTACTTCCTATTCCAAGCTGACGAGTGCCAATCAGCACGAAACTGCAGTCCTTCGGTAGAATAACCGAATTGGCGGTGTATTGCATACCACTTACTTCTATGTGTAAATTAGTAGCAAAAATTTGAATATGTTAATTTCATTTTAATTCTATTTGATTGAATCATCTCATGAAACTTCTGCGAATAAATTCCTTCGTAAAGATGTGTTTTTAAAAACGAAAAAAGATTGGACGAAATGTGATGTGACAAAAGCGAGAAAGAGAGAATGATACTATTCACGAAAAAAAGAAATCAACACAGAAAAAAACTATATTAATGAAAACAATCAGCCTCGCTTTAGACACATTCGCATTTTTTTCCCTTTAAATAAAACTTTTTTGAATGAATTAATAAAAATAAATGTACAGATCCACTTTTATTTGATTGATTAAAAAGTTACAGTGTGGACAAAGATGCTTATTGAGAATTACGGAAAATGCTCTGATGAATGATAAATTATGCAATTAATTTTTTCAAGTTCTGCTGGAAATTTTATGTATACAATAGGAAATACATATGAAATATGTGCTTTTAAATGGTGAAAATACCAATATGCTCTAAAAAATACTAGACTTGTCATCTTGATCAACAGATGGCGCTGTAAAACGAAAACGAAAGTTGATCTTTCATTACCTTTTTAAAAGTGCGTCAATAAAACTTAGACATTTTTTATGAATTAAGAAAACAAAAAAGATAACAAATGTTACAAATAATTCATAGCTACCTATGATTCATTTGTTGTGATATTCCGAAATGCATTTTAAAGAAGGTTCATTTAATTAATTAATAAGTTTCTAAATTGAATCAAAAAAGTTTTTTCAACGAAAAATGATGAACATTTAGTAACTCAATAAAACAGTACCTAACTCCAGAAAATATTAACAGATTTCTTCAATTCAAACGAAATAAGAGCTTGGGTAGTGCACTTTTAATACATTCTAAGACACTGCAAGACCAGAGAAACATTGGACTCCCCCCTCCACCCCCCTCCCGAAAAAATTTGGGCAAGCAATAAGCGTATCAGAGATCATTGAAGTCATCTGATTCATATTAAGAATAGAACACAATTGTAAATTAAAAGCATAGCACATTTTGTATTGAGTTCGCAACCATATATTAATATTGAAACGGAGCTCAAAATAAGAGCTCTGGCTGCCGTCCCTCGCAGCGTCCCCGCTCAAGGACGGATAGAGAAATAGTTTTTGGGAGTGGCACCAAAAATTAAAAGTGGCCCCTTCCCTCCCAGATACATTTATTCGTAAAAAAAAAATCTACACCTAGTAAGCTTATTGTATGAAATTAATCTTTTGTGATGAGGAACACAAAAAAGCCAGGAAATTAGAGCCAAACGTGAAACTTGTTCATCTAAAAAATTCAACAATTCCTGCATTACATGGAATGAGGTGAAACGTTCGTTGTTTACTTTCGGGTTTCAAATATATTATTCAAGTAGCAAACACTAACAAAAAAACAAACTAACAAAAGTTTTCAAATACACTTCATCTAATGAGATATTTTCTTTTCGTAATCACATAATTTCGCATTCTATAAGAATGGTTTAGAGAAAGTTCTACCTTTCCCACTAGAGGCCGAAGAAGTGAAGATTTCATTACATTGTGCATTAAAAAATAAAATATTTTGTATGCTTCAGTATGCAGTTTCACAATCGAGTTATTTTTTTTTTCTTTTTTTTTATTTATTTATTTATTTTATTACTATTTTTATTTATTTATTTATTTATTTATTTTTTTTTTTTTTTGAATACATATTTTTTGATGCTGAGAAGTGTTAGAAATAGATAATACTTTGAACTCAAACTTTTACGTGAAAAAATAGCTTACGTTTTACATTTTTTAGAAGTCATGTGTCGAAAAACATGACTGTTATTGAGGTGCTAGTCAAGAATTGAAAAGTATAGAAGAAATTTTCACGGTGTGCATAAACTCATTGAAAATGCTATTCTCACTTATTTAATTCACGTAGTAATTCACATATATAGTAAATTCCAGAGTTCCATAATGAATTTCGTTGTAAGGATGATTCTCAAAAACCCTTAAAACAAGATATCAAAGAAAATCAATAAGTGCCTTGAGGAGGCCATTTAGGTCAAAATAAAATGCAAAATTTAAAAATGTTTTTTTAAAAAAAAACAAAGAAAGCATCTGAAAGCATCTTACTCGACAAGCATCTTTTGAAAGCATCTTACTCGACAAGTGAAAATGTTGAAACTGAGAAAGACGAGTTTTAGAGATTTCAGTTTGGAAAAGGAAAACGAATTTGAATTAAATTCTGTCTATGTGAAATTTGTAGTTCAGAAAAAATACAGAGATTGCTAGTGACAACAATTACTAATAAATGCGAGCTGTTTCTCAAATATTCTAATTTTAACACTGATACGATAACGGGGCCCCAAAATATGTATTGCGAAAACCCCTCACAATCAAACATCGACCTGAAAATAATCATCGCCTGAATGCCTTACATTGGAAACAAAATAAAATATCATAAACCGATGCCATTGTTGGCCAACGAGGAAAGAAAACTTAATGACTTAAAATGTTTTCTGTTGCCAGTCTCTATTCTTAACAATTAAAATACTTAAGAATTGATTTTAATATAAGGATTAGGGATGCACCGATAAGCAAATTGGCCGATTACCGATTACCGATTAATCGGCTGTTGATAATCGGCCGATTAATCGGCTGAGCCGATTAATGATAAGGATAATTGTTTTTCTACTACCAATTTTACCATCACTGTTTTTTATCTCTTATACAATTCCAAGTTTAGAAATAGTAAGTAATTTATTTCTGGGAGAAGATTTTTTTCCATTTTCCTAGTTTTCACAAAATAATTTCAATATTTTATCAAATTTCTTAGAACCAATTTTCATATTAGTGTCAATAATATTATTAACACATTGTTAGTTATTTGTAAGAAAAAGCAGTCGAAAACTTTAACTTTTATTTTTAACTTCCATTGTTAGTTATGTTAATTGGAAATAAAAATTTATAAAAAAAGGAGGGGTGGGGGAGTGTGTGGTGAACACTCCAATTTAGGAGTACTTTTAATTCATATATTTTAGTAATCAGTAGCAATTTAATTCAATACTTTTATTCTTTGAAAATTAGAGGTTATCTGAAAGCACTGTGCTAAGGAGAAAACGATCGCCACATGAAAAATGTTGCATCATTGTCTATGTATATTTATTCAAAGTAGGAGAATTCATTAAAAAAAACTTTATATCAACTGTGAGGATTATTATTACTGTTAATAAAATTATTCATCATAGTTTCCTAGTGAAAGTATACTTTAAAGAATAATATCTGAAAAATATTTTTCAGCCGATTAATCGGCCCGATTTTGCCGATTATTAATAATCGGCAAAGTGGCCGATTATGGCCGATTAATCGGTACTGCCGATTAATCGGTGCATCCCTAATAAGGATTTTAAAATTATTTTCATCTTCTCCTCTTTATTCTGCTTTTACGAATAATAAGGATTAGATTTCTTTTCCGTGCTTACCATGTCCTCTCAAAAATAATTAAATATATTTAAATTTAAAATGTGCTATCTGACCCGCGAAGTTCGTTTTAATATGAGGTCTGCACTCAGGTTTTTTTTTTAATTTTTAATTTAATCTTAGTACATGTTTAAATAAGAATATGGCTATAAAAAACAGCGAGACATATGACAAAGCCGGTGAAGTGTCACACTTTGTGATACAGGAGAGAAGGTTTTTTTTTTCCTTTTTAAATGTAACATCATTTATAGACGATCCTTTAGTATACTATCCGAATTAACATTTATCAATACAGCGTTTTAAGAAATCCCTGTACCTTTAATGCATTCAAAACAACGATACATGCCGAAGTGTTTTCTGTTTTGTTTTGTTATCATTTAAGAATTAAAAAAATTCTAAAAATACTGTTTATGATATGCTATGCTTCATGGTTTTGTTTAGAAAATACAGCAATATTTTTATTTTTGCTTCTTTAATGAATTGCATTTCCTCATTTTCTTTACATGTTCTTTCTTACAGTCAAGTTTCTAGGAATTTCCCTAAGTTCTTCATTTGTAATAGGTAGTTTAGTGACGCATAATAGTTTCGATTTATTTTTACGATCAGTGATTTTACATAGATCATTGGACTTTAATTTAAACAAACAGGGACTTCTGTCTATAAACAGTTTTTTAAAACTTTGTCTCTCCCTCCCCGTATTAAACATTCCTCATTCCCTTTAATGCGTGAGACAGCAATTGATACTAAACAAAGGTCAACGTACTGCATTGTTATGCTAAAAGAATTTTCATCAAGAATTTTGAACTTGCAAATTATTTTCCACCGGAAGAAGTCCAAGTTGAATGATTACATTCATCAACAAACAGCAGTCAATGTCATAAATTTGTTTTCGGAATTTGTGCATGATTTACTCCAGCGCAATTTGGCTAAAATATGGGAAAGTTTTATAGATAAACATTCGAAACAGCCCAGGATGATATACACTGGGAACAGCTTCAACTAGTGTGACATGCAATCTTATTTATTATTTATCTGTTTATACTAATCTTGTTTTTTCTATCAAGACGCGAGATCTTTCTCATTCCTTTATCAAATTCCATGTTTTATCCCCATTTTAAAGCTTAGATTCACGTTTTTTTTTAAATCAAAAAAACTTTTTTTGAATTCTATTACACATAGGTCCTTGAATAGCATCCGAAAAGTAAGACAAATTAGTGTGACTGGATATAGCTTCGCACTAGAAACCTAAAGATCGTGGGCTCGATCCTGCCATGAGATTTGTCGCTTTTAAACGAATTTTTCCCACCGGTTAATTTGATCCAAATTTCCAAGAATATACAATCAAAACTCATTGTAGGATTTTTAACCACGTTTGTACTGTTGCATTAAAAAAAGAAAAGATTTTTTTTAGTTTAGAATGGTAATTTGGTAATTAATATGAATAATGTGTTTGTCGATTTTTTTTCCTTGTGTGTTTGTTTGTTCCCATAATAATTCATACAACTGCAATAGTAAGGCATTATTTCATTTTCTTTCAAATCGGCTTTTCTTTTAAATTCTTTTAAATTAAATAAAAATTCACTTTGTGCCTGTTTAAAAAAAACATAGCGCTAGAAAATCGAATTTTTGAATGAATGCTGTCAAGCGTAAATTCTTCAAGCGGGTCAGCTAGTAAGGATTTGTTTAAATACTTATTTTTTCAATACAATCGTGAGAAAAAGGTACTACCACTTACTTCATTGTTCAGAAATAACAAAATTATTTGAATATTATGCACTGGTATTCTGTGTAAGGAGCTACAAATGATGGCACGTTTTGAGAGGGAGATGAGGATCGTGACCTTGTGACAATTTGAGCAAGGGAATATAGGAGACACCTGAAGCATAACGTCACGCATTTTTTGGAAGAATATGTTTATGGAGAATACTGAGACATGCAACGGGGGGGGGGGGCAAAAATGGTGATAAAATTGTGATAAATAACCCCATAGGTTTTTTTGGGGGGGATTTTAGGTTGTGGATGATTTGAGGTTGTAAATAAAAATTGTATATTAGATGGTTCACAGATAAACTTCCCCCCAAAACAACATCCTGCAGTAAAAACAAAGGAGCGAACAGATTAAAAAAAAAAGTATCTGTGCGCAAGATGCCTTTAAAAAATTTGAAAAAAAAAAACTCAAAATGTCCACTATGAGACATTTCGCATGAAGAAACAGCAAATTGAATGCAAGAAATGTGCTTCGCGGAATTCAAGAATAATTTGAAGACTTTTAAACGAAATTTATGAGTAGAATGTGAACTGAAAGTGACGCTAACAGCTACTGATTTCTCGAAAAAGTAAGTAAGCTCTTAGTTACTTCAAGAGCCCTTATTTTTTGGAAATTTCATTTTATAGTCTCAATAATTGGTAACATGTCAGCAATCGATTTTTTTTTCATCATTTGACTTTTACTTTTTTCGCACTGCCGGAAAGTTGATTCCTCAACAATCGAAAGCTGATCTTGTATCAATGTGATAAACAGTGACACCTTTGCTTATTTTCCAGCACATTTGGAGCTCTACTTATTTTGTTTTACAAGTTTTCACTCGTCATTTAGCAAGTGTTTGCTAATAAAAATATAAAAGGTTTTTCCCTTCCAGTTATTTGACATTTATCCAAAATACTAATGCAAAAAAGGCCACTTTTAGGATTTTATAATTTGTATCTTGCACAGATTTGGTGAAACGGAAGTGAGCAACTTAGACATGAAAAAATAATAAGTTTTCAAATTTATAAATGTGTAATCATATCTAAAGCTTTGCTGGGAATTTACATCAACTGGATTTTACATTGCTCAATAATACGTAAAATTTTTGAAAACAATTAGGGGGAAACGATTTCATTTTTCAAAAAAACTATTTGAAAAAAAAAAAAACATGTTTTTTTTAACCATTCAGTTTAAATCATCATACAGTACAGAACCTTTTATCCGGGAACCAAAATACCGGGAAACCAGAAAACCGGCAACATTTTGTCGATTTTTCCGCCACTTTTTAAAATACGCATTTTCGGCAATTTCTAAAAAATTAGAGTTTTTTTTTTCCCTTTGAAATACCTGAATGAATCTGAACGGTTTCTTCATAAATACCATATAAGTGGCATATAGCTCAGAAATTTTTAATATCGAAATATCTATAAGCACTTCTGGATCGTTTTCTCTTCAGATTTTAAGATGCATTACTTTTTGTTATAGTAACTTGGGTTTTATAAACAAGTGGCAAATATCGCTTCGTAGCGATCCAGAAAACCGGGAAATTCAGTTATCCGGGATAGCTGTGGTCCCAAACATCCCGGATAATTGGTTCTCTACTGTACTATGAAACCGAACAACCTTGATTTCGCAGATATTAGCAATGGCGCACATATTTTGAGGTTAGTATTCTGTTGTTGAACAGAAATCTATGCATGCAATCAACGCATTGATAATTCACGTTGTACTGATGGCTGGTGCAACGATTCTGTTTGACATTACAAATAATGAGAAAAGAATATTTAACCATATAATCATATTCAAAATCATTAAGTGTTAATCTATTTTTTTAAATCATATCTTTTGACTGCAGCTCATCATTGAATCTCTTCAGAACTTAAACTTTTTCATTCGTAATTTATCACAAAATTTACATTTATTTCTAGAACTTTTTCAATGATATTATCAATATTGAATTCAAGCGTATTTTCTAAAACTCGCGTCCAACTTCATTTGATAGATTTTGACAGACTGTGCCTTCTTTTTAATACATTTCCTGCAAGCAACCTTGGACAGAAGTGATCCAACGAAAGCAATATCACGACTTTTTCCGCTTTTACTTCCGTTTAAAAATCCATTTCCTGATCAGCACTCACGAAGAATGCGTTTGATAAAACAAAATAAAAAGAAAGAGTGAACGGCATGTGTTTATAATATTCGAACGAATTTCATGAATTTAGTTAATTCTAAAATTGAAAATGTTATACAACACAAACGCTGGTTTCCTAAAAAGAATTCTGTTTACTTATAGAAAAAAAAATTGCAGTCACAAGCTAATAATAATAAAAAAAAAACACATAATATAGTAGGTAGTTTAATTAAGATAAATATGATTAAACTGAATTTCAAAATTTTCTAAACTTTGAGCTTTCAAAGGTGCATTAATTTCTAAATTATCAAAAGAATTTTATTTACTGCATTTAAAAATAGTATATATTAAAGAAATAAATTAAATGAACAGAAATTCGTTTAAGACATTTTTATGATGTTTTATTACTATGCACAGTATTTATTCAAATCATTAGTGCTAGCAATTTACACTAAGGAATTTTCGTTATTATTCAAATTGTTAGTAATAGTTGAAATTGTGTAGCAATATTTGTGACTATAAACATGATTCGTCGATTTTAATTATACAAAAAAGGAGCGCAGCGAAGTGTAATTGTAATGATTCGGCCCCACCCAGAATCTTAGGTTTTAAAGTGAAGCAGACAAATCTCGCTTTAGAGAAAATCGTTATAGCGAAATTTTTGTAATAACAGAGACTTCGGAACTCAATTCACTAAACATAGGGTCATTATAATTGCGATGTAGAGAAATTTCGATACTGCAAAATGATTTCTTCGGTCCTATCAACTTCGTTCAAACGGAATTCGACTATTCGGCTTTCTACTGTATGCCGAATCTAGTATGTTGTTTTATATTTTTCTAAAGACTTATGAGTAGCATCTCCCCTATACTCTTCGGAGATAAATTCTGGCTGAGAGTAAGTGATTTAAAGTTTGAATCTTTCACTATGATCAGTTTTCTAGCTTATATTTACTCCAAATTACCTCTCTCTCTGTCTCTTCTTGACCACTCCCATATGGAATTTGTCAATACATACAACATGCGGAATCCTATTCAAGCAGAAAAATAAATATTACTATGCTCGAGAATTTGAACAAACGTATTACTGAATAATGAATCTCAGTTTTAAGCACGTTTTTTTTTTTTTTTTTCCTTTTCTTTTTTTTTTTTTTTTTTTTCGAGAAAGTAAACCAAAATGTATTCACTGTCGTTTTTAGAATGTAAATAAAGGGTAATTCTTCCTCTTCAACTTTAGAAATTTCCGGAATCTTGTTTTATTTTGAACCATTTTATTTCAACCTCAATATAAAGAACAGTTGTTATTAACGCTTTTTACAAACCTCTCTTACTTTTACAAACTAAGTAACCTTTTAATAGACTTCAGTTTCCGTGTGTATAAATCCTTAATGGAAAACGTTTTAAACGCTTTCACCCAGTTAGAAAAATTCTCTATTTTGCTCCTCCTATTTTAAAACAAATCAGAGTGTCAAAATGACTTAGACAATGCTTTCAAGAAGATATCAAGTTTACTTGTTTTTCTTTCGTCCTTAAACGCCTTTCAAGAAGACAAGGAGAAAGAATGTAGCTGACAAATGCAAATATTTAAACTCAGAAAAACTGCATTCTGGTAGCACAAAACAAACATGAGGTCATTGAAATACATTTGTTTTGCTGAGTCTTACAGAAAAAAGAACGTCATATTTGTTTTCTCCATCAATCATTAAGCTTTTTTCTAAGGCTTGCTTTTATAAATCGAAAAGGACACAATAGGAAATGACATCACCTAAGGTAGGGTTGGTTGGTAAAGTAGGTTGGTAAAGTTTTGGACACTACGGTAAAAACCCTGGTTTAAAGCGTCCTGTCCAAAATCCTAGAGCCCAAAACTAAATTTTAGTGAAATTGTATTTAGTGAGCACGTATCAAAAACAGAATAAAATCTACGAAATAAATATATTTTATTATAATTAAATAAAGTAAGTTAGAACGAATTTATTGAATGTGAACATTTAAATATTTATTTAAAAATACATTGAATTTTTACACCTGGTTCTAATCTAGTAATATAGAACATGCAATTCCTCACTAAAAATTTTCCCCAGGTAGCACAAATAACCTTTAAACGTTTTATTAACGTTTTTAAGCGGTTGTTACAACGTTAATAACCATTTTACAACCTTTAAAAAACGAAGTGTGCTACTTGGGTCAGCTAGTTTCATGAGTTTAAGCAATTTTATTTTTAATGGTATAGTCAAACTTTTTACAAAGTTATGCATATGAGAGTGTCAAAATATAGCGCAGTAATTGACTTAAAAGAGCTAAATGAGTTTGTCTGATGAAATAAAAAGCTTTATAGTAGTTTTTCTTCTCTTGTCTACAGTGATGAAATAACTATAGAGTCGTTTCATGTTGTGACACTAAATTACCATAATTTAAAAAAAAAAAAAAATCACTAGTTTTGAAATATTGTGCACATCAACAATTTAATATTTTTAATATATTATACAGGAACCTTTAAAAAATTGTTAAGCTATGTTTCCTCCTAAATATATTGCACATTTAAAAGCATTCCTTTTTGAGTTATAAATATAACTGGTAGCTATGCAAACTTCTTTTCACAACACTACCAACTTTTACACAATTAAATTTTATGTAGCAACGCTATTGGCGAATTCACTTTTTTACTTAAAGTATTAGTATTATTTTTTTTATTTTAATACTAATTTTTCAGAGAAAAATAGCATCAAATATTTACTAATTAAAACTAATTAGCATTTCTGTTCATGAATTACGTATATTGCAGCAAATACATATTGATTATATTAAATCTCCTTTGCTTTAGCATACTTTTGGACAGTTTAAAAAGATTTTTGACAGTAAAATACACCTGTCCTCTCAAAATCTCGAACCCTGTTTCAAAGCTCTCTCAGCTGAAAATCAGTGATTTCAGTCAATTTTTCCTTACAGAAGAAATTAGTTCAGCTTTCTTTGTGCAAAATCCGGGTACTTTTTAGAATTCCATTCAATTCTCATTTTTTAAAATCTGTATTAGTACAGTACTTACTGTATTGGTACTGCACTGCACTGTTCCTCATAAATTACATACAGTACAGTAAATATTCTTTTTTCATTTTTTTTCTTTTACGTTCAATAAACAATGAGAGTTAATTTTTGCTTAAAATTATAATTATACACTGTAGCGTTATGTGCTGTACTGTTTTTTTTTTCTTTTTTTTTTTTTTTTTTGCTGTGTTCATACATATTGTGTAAACCCTTCATTTGGTCAAAATGAAGTATTTTCCTAAACGGTGTTTTTTTTTTTTTCTTTTGTTCTCCAAAACCCCAAAACACTTGAAATCCAAACTACATCTGGTCGTATAATTAGCTCTGATTTTTGACTTTCTACGTAAACTAAATAAAACTTATTTTCATGAAAGAGGTAGATTATTTCAAACAAAATTTCATACATACCGTCGTCCCCATAAAGAAATCTCTCAAAGCTGGAGACGTCGCCAAAATCCACAACATGCAGCCAATAAGGGCGCATCCCGCCATCTGAAAGTGAAAAAAAAAGAAGATTATCTTAGAATATAAAATGCAAATAATAGAACCTCATTAATACCGACAAATAGGGGATCTAAACCGTCCGAATTAATGAAAGTACGGATTAAAATAACCTTTAAATTGAGCCAAGATACATAAACTACTATACACAATATTTTTTCTTTCCCATTTTTTAAATTTAAGAGAATGAAGTATAAAACTACATAAAACGAAAATTACTAAATACATTACAAAAATACAAGCTACAAAAATACATTACTCTACTGGATTTAACAAATTCCGGTAAAATAAGATTAATAAAGGTTTACTCTAAATCAGATATACATTAAAAACATATATCTGACTTAGCAAGATATCTTAAGCAAGAAACAAATGTAAATGCATTCCTTAATTTACAAAATACTATGATGACTAATAGGATCTCGTACACAGTGCTATCAATACCACTTACATAATGAGCGAATAGTACATTATGATATAGATAAATGCTAAAAATTAGTCCACTGAACACTGCAAAACTGTTGTATTATGATTTAGTTAGAGTATTGTACCACTAGTACCGTGTACCACAGTACAAAATTTACTGTTCGACTAGTGCGTTGTTGTACTAATAAACTTTGAAATGGTTTACATGTTTCAATCAGTGGTTGGAAAAACTACATTTCTTTTGTAGCGAACTACAACTACAACTGCTTTTTTAAAAATGTAGCGACTACAAACTACTTTTGAATTGTAGTCGCTACTTCGCTACTTTTTAAAAAATAAATTAAAAAAAGCATACACTGTTTGAGGATTCACCGAAAAAATTCTGTAAGTGGCTGTAAGTGGTTTATATTAATAAATTAACATGGAATAGAACTAGGAATTGTCTTTGAATTTACATGTTACTTTTCATTTTTGTTACTTTTTTTTTTTTTTTTTGCTAAAATTTGTCCTTTTTAGATTTTTTTACAATTTTTACGAATATTCGAAACAAGAAAGGATTCAAAAGTTGAAAGATTGAAATAATTCAACCTTCAATTTTTTTTTAATTTCTTACCAGGGAATATTTAGAACCGTGAAAATTATTTGAAGGAATATAAAAATTATGATGCCAAATAAACCAATGACATCAAACAGATAGAATGTATTTCGTCAAAATGATGTATCTAAGGATCAGCTCATATTTTTATGGTTCTTTATTTCTCATTGCTTCCACTGCTGATCTCGTACAAGATTTGCACTAGTCAGAGTCAATTAAACCTTGTTTCTCATTTCGCTCTCTCTCTCTCTCTCTCTCTTTCATTTACTTATTTATTTATTTTTTTTAATTTAAAAGTAGTTTCCAAAAATCGCTACAAACTACTACTTTTTTGTATCGCGCTACTCACTACACTACTTTTTTTCAAAAGTAGTGCGCTACGCTACAAACTACTAAAAAATGTAGCTACTACAGTAGTTTCGTTACTTGTAGCGCGCTATTTCCGACTACTGGTTTGAATTAGTTAATGGTATCTTAGTATAATATGACTAGTGCAAAGGTACGTTAATACAATGTATTAACGTATCAGTACAATATTTTGAGTGATTTTTTTTTTGGCATTTAAACTTGTACTTGTTGTTTTACGTGTGTACTACGCATTGTTTGACATTTTGTTGTGATATTTTGATCGTTTAGTGCGGTTTTTTTTTTCTTTTTTTTTTAGTATCCTTCGAAAAATAAAATCAACCTAAAATTTTTCAGCATGAGGCGAATGAACTTATTGAAACGTTATGATGGCGAAAACCGAAGGCTGAATTTCGTAATAGGCGATTACAACTTCAATCAGTGGATGAAAATATCTAATGCTATATTTCGCAATGAGTTTAAGTGAGACTGCAGTATTTCATTGTTTTATAAATTTGTTGCAGACCATTTTTCTATTTGTTTGACATTAGTAAAGTTTGACATATACTTAAAATTAGAATAATGGCCCTACGGTGGAAGACATTTTGATGCTTGAGAGTTTGGTCTCCATAAGCACAATCACCACTTTTTGGGCAATTTATTGCTCTTCTCTAGCAACATCGGAACAAAGAAAAAAAATAAAATAATATACTGTGCATGTGGCGAACGAGTGCAATGAATTCAGAACGAGAAGTGATCCAAATGGAGCCTTTTGTAGTTCCCGAGGTTAGGTGTGCTATTGGGAGCAGAGGGCGATATCCACAAGTATGAGAGGAAAAAAAATCAATCAAACGTATGTAATCATATCAAATAAAAAATTAGTATTTCTAGTCTCTTCAACCAAAAGATGAACCCAATCCCACGAAAGTTTCTGAGGGCATGTTAAAAGTAGTAACTACTTTTAACATCGTTGCCGGTCGTTCTATTCATGAAAATTTAATGCGGGAAAACGGCCGGTAACAGCAGTGTTCTAATTTGAATTCCTCCTCCTCTCTCCCAGTATCAGTAACTAGTTCTCAAACGGGAGGTTTCAGTTACTTTTCATAAATATTTAGAATAAAAATATATTGGAAAAAAATATCCTCACCATTTAGTACGAGAGGAAAGCACTACGCACGTACATTAATTGAAGAATATTTAAATTGTTGAATGATTTGAGTTATCTTTAAATCCTTAAGTGTTAAACCCTTTCTCAAAGATCACCAAAAATAAAAAACAGAGGAAGCTTTCTTGAAAGGATCGTTTTTTTTATTCCATAGTCTTTCTAATGTTTCATAGATTACATGCTCAGCGTAATCGTCAACCAGACTCAATAACAGTTCTCAACACTTGAAGGCTAAGCCTTTTTTGTCATTAATTTGTAATCCATATGAAATGCTTTGTTCGTACCAGGTTCTTTTTAAACAGTATGCAAAAAAAAGATGAAAAACCTCATTAACTGTGACCAGAAAGTGTGAATCACCGACTAGATTTTATTTCCCTCATCTGACCTCCATTCCTTCTGCATTCCTTTTCTCCTCCTGAATCTTGGGGGTGATCTTGTTTATTTTGTTGCGTGCATTGAGCCACTCGTTTTTCAAGTTCGTGTACAGGAAGTAATCAAAGCAGTTTAAAATATTTAAAAAAAAGTCCTTTAACAAAATCCTTTTAAAACCCAAATTCTTAACGTATAGTAACACGGAATTCTTTTCGAGGTTATGCTTTTTCAAATTTTATTGTGTTAAGGTAAAGGGATAAATTTCAGCGAAAAAATATTTTTCTTTTGTTCAAAATACGAAAGCCACCAAAAGCTAGGACAATTTTGAGAACTGAATCCGAAAGAAAATCGTAACTCATATCAAGTGCATGCTTTTTTTTTTTCTAACTGGCTGCACAGAGTTTGTGCTGCATCCGAAATTTCAAAACACTCGATATTTTATGCAAGAAATAAAGTGCAAGGATATTGATTTTTAATAATTAAATTACAGTTTAAAAAAACTAAAAAATACGCTTTTAGAGTTAATCAAACTAACATGCACTTATAATACATCAAAATGAAACATAGTTTAGCCTTTAGTGTTAATAATAGTGTTAAATATATTACTTTTATATTTGCAAAGAACGCGAATTTAATCTTTTACTCATAGTTACACACTAACAACTGAAACACTTATAGTACATCAGCATGTAATACAGTTTAGCCTTCAGTATTAATAATAGTCTTAAATATACATTACTTTTACATTCGCAAAGAACGTGAATTTTATCTTCTATTCAAAGTTACATACATACTGACAAACAAACCCATATGTGAAACTAATAAAAGCGTACTTTTAAAAAAGCGAGCTTCTATCTACCCTAAAATGCATGATTCGTTTCTTTAAGAGAAAATTATAACTGAGTATCCCCCCCCCCCCCACCATGTTTTCTGTTTTCTAATTTAATAAAAAAAAAAAACTTTTCATCTCGTTTACATCGCACATTCAATTATTGTTGAATATTTACCGATATTTCATATTTCGAATGGAAAGCAAGCAGCTCAAAAAAAAATGGTATAATAAAACATATTCTTCGTTAAAATAAATTTTCCAATCAAAAACCCAATAAAAAATAAACAAATCGAAAGCACCAGAAAGGAATGTATCCGATTAAATTAAATAAAAGAAGAAACAAAGCACCGTAATCTTATCAGTTGAGGTTAACCGAAGTTTTTTAATCAATTCCCTCACCACTTGGCTTGATTACTTTCACCTTGGTTTTCATTGAGCGCCCAAAGATCAAACATCCTTCGTCGTCGAAATCGAAGTCAAGAAAGATCGAACTCTACAGATTTCTTTTCACTTTACAAGAGCTTCGTTGGTGTTAAATCCTGTTATCTTCTCACAGGCCGATAATTTAGATATTTTTCTGGGGTTGGGGAGGGTAAAGGATATATAGTCAATGCAAATTTTATCGGAAAACAAAAAAAACCCCTTGCCCAATTATTTATAAAACATTGATTTTTCAAAGTCAGGGAGAAGAGCAATTGACATTCTTATAGTCCTGACCCCCTACATGATGAACCTGCCTTTTCAACAGCCACCCCATATCTGTCTAATATGGTTTTTAAAAACATAATTAAGTGCCTAACTGCCTTGGGCAGGTAAAGGGCGGTATCTGCAGAAATGGGTTTCTAAGTGGTAAACACAACCTATTTTATATAAAATAGCCAGGCCCGTCGTTTAGGGGTGTCAGGGGGGGGGGGTCAATCCCCTCCCTGACTTTGGGAAGTCAATGTATTTGCATATAAGTGGGATTGATTTTCGTTGTTTTCCGGCGAAATTGCATTGTTATTGCACCCTTTGACCCCCTTTGGAAAAACGTGAAATGACGGGCCTGAAAATAGCATTGAAAACTACGGCGTTTTCCATAATTTATACCCTATGTTTAAAATTATTCTTAACCAATCCACATAAATAAGTTCATAGTTATATATCACTCCATTAAATAAATATTGAATATTCGAAATGCATCCCTGCAAATTGCAAATGTCTTTTAACAGAATTCAAAATAAGACATTTTTATTTTCTGTCCTTTAAGTAAGAGAAAGTAGCCTTTGTTATTCCTGGAAGAATTTCTCGCCTCATATAATTTCCCTAATAACTCCAGGTTAAGTGGAAAGTAAAAAATTCTAAAACAATAAAGAAGAACTATTTTTTGAAATCAGATTAAGAGCACATAACAATAAAAAAGAAAACCACGGTTCACAAATTTCCATGCTCTAATCCCTGCAGAGAAGAAAATTAAAATCGTCTGCAAAATATGCTTATTGCTTTGAGCATCACTCCCCTTCTTCGCAGTTATAAAAATAAAAACATGAACTCCAAATTCCGTCTAATGTTTTTTGTCATTGTATAAAGCGAATTTTATTGGTTTACACTTTTTTCAGAAATTTAATAGTAAATAAATCATTTATAAAGCAAAAGCAATTAATATAGTAAATGATTAATTTGTTTTATGTTTATCTGCAATTTTGCATAATATCATAGTTAACTTCTTTTTTGGTAATTGATAATCATATTACAATTAAAATGATTGGGAGATGAAGGGGTTATGTGACAAAACAAAAATTGCGAATAATTAAAGTTCAAAGTTTTATTGTTGCAGTTGTTGCAGCTTTTTTGTTTGCTGGTTTTGTCATTAGTGTTCATATGAAATTGGTCTAATGACATCTACTTTTTGATGCACTAAGTTTTATTTGTTTACCTGTATCTATTACTTACCATTGTCCAGAGTGTTTTTTTTTTTAATGTAACATAGCCACTTCATCCTCCAAGCCCTTCAATTCATTCCTCCAATTTACTGCTATCTTAGTCTCTTCAGCTACTGATCAAGTACTAATTTAGTAACTGATAGTTAAACATCTGAGTGATTTCTTCTACATTTAATCCTCTCGGCACCCTGGACCTCATATGAGGCTCCTACTTTTGAACTCAATTTTGGAAGAAGTAAACACTTAAAATGATTTCTTTTTTCACTTAGGAGCCTCATATTAGTCTGGGAGCAACTGGTTTTCCGTGCACTTTTTGTGATACAATTATGACAGTTGGTTCTTCTGAAAGGTATTGGCACCAGGAATACGAATTCGGATGTTGCCACCCCCAAAAATAGTGCAGGGGGGCGTAAGGGGGGGGGCCAAAGTTTCTTCACTAAAATAATTATATCTTCATTATTTCATGGCTTACAACCAGTTTTTAAAGCGTAAAATGCTTAAATCCACTCAACAATAACATTATAAAGCCTAAAAAGCTGAATTCAAGTTGCTGACACGTGTTTCGGAGCTATTAAGAGCTGTTTTTTCAGTGTAGAAAATGAGAGCTTATGAATGAAAATTCATCCGGCTGAAGGTGTTTTTTTTATTGAATAGAGGTTATCAAGCCCATCATTAGGACAACCAGGGGGGGTGCCACCTCTCCCCCCCCCCCGCCCCTTTTAGAACAAAATACAAATGCTCATTTGTGTACGCCTTTATCCTTCAACACATAGTATACATTGCAATGCACTTTTGCCCGGGACTGTAATCGCCTCCCTCGAAGGGGAGGGGGGGGGGTTGAAAAATTAATGTTTTTATTTATTTTTTTTTAATTTATTTATTTATTTGATCAGGGAAAGGGGTTCAATTGCCCCCAATTGCAATTTTTTTCGTCATCTTTCGCACACCACAATTTTTTGTAGTTTAAAGCACTGCTAAAGGAAGTTTTTGCAGCCACAAATGTGCTTTAAACAATATAAGCCAGTGATACTCATTGTGAGTGGTCTGAAACTTGCCTGAATTTTTAAGTTAAAAAAATGAGAGAAAGATTTTTAAATATTTGTATTCACTCAAATAATAATATCTGTGGCTTGGTTCTAAAAGGGCTAATGTCAATTTTTTCACCTTCTGTGTTATTTACATCAAAAGTTTCCAATTTAGTAAAACTCTAATTCTACGAAGGCCAATGACTAATATCAAACTAAAATTGGTTGTATTTCTATTATAATGTCAGCCAATGTCATATACACAATGTCATAACAGGTTAAAAAATTTCATATGATAAAATGTTTCTTTACACTAACAATAAACAAATACCAAAAAAATAATAATAGCAATCTTAATGTAAGAAAGTTATAGCATTCTAAAAAACCTTTTTCTCGAAACTAACATTTTTGACTTAGGCCCTTTTAGAACCAAGCCACAGATATAATGACAACATTAATGAACTCAAATTTCCCATGGACTGCTTAACATTGTGTTTGTTTCTGTTGTTGAGTGTAAAAAGTAATTTTAAACAAACTAAACATTTATTGCAACTAAAATGTTTTATTTCATTATATATTTTCAGCTGCATTTATGTGCAAACAAAATAGTTAAATAAAAACATGAAAGTAGAACTATAATTACAAATAACAGCACACACGCTACTCCTTTGACAGTAGCATTTGAAAGAAAATGAAATATATATATTTAAATCAACCCGTGAATTAATTTTTCATATTCTTGATCGTTTCAAAAAGACATTACTAGGAAGAATTTTAGGGCCGTGGTGGCCCGATCGGTAAGGCATCGGACTCGTGTCTGGAGGGACCCGGGTTCGATCCCAGCCGATCAAAGATCCACCGTCTTGATTAATGGTGGCTGGGAGGCGTTAAAAATGTCGTGGTCACAAAGTCCTCCAAGTGAAACGATACCTCTGGGGGTGCTGGGCCTAGGGTTTGCTCGACCCTGGGTTCTGGTTCAAAATTAAGAACAGAGCGCACTTCAGGGCCCTATCCCGGTTAAACCACGAAGCTGTGGTAGGTACGGGGGACCCTGGAGGTGTGAAAGTAAAGTGAAAGTAGGAAGAATTTTAAAACAATAAGTCAAATAATAATAATATATAATGCAAATTAAAAATCAGTTTCATTATTAGATTCATCTGAGCTGCTCTCCTCATACCTGTTAAAACAGTGATTTTCATCAGCTAGGTACATCCAAACATTCACACATGTCTGCATTTGACAAGCAGTGTAGAACATTCACTTTTTTTGCATGAGCATTTTACCAGTTCTAGAATCGCCTGTGGAGCAGGTTCTACTTTGGTCATCTAGGAAACAAATCTGCTGTCTTGCATTTCCCAACCATAACCATCAGCATCTGGCTGTGGAATATTCGGACATGCAATGACATCATTTTGCCGTATCATGGCCTGATAATGTGCTCTCATGATGGCATAGTGAAGAGCTGATTGTGTTGGTGGCATCTTCTCTGATTCGGCAATTTTTGTTTTGAAATAACATGAACCGAACAGAGCCAAGATCTGATGTAGAACAGTTTGGCAGGTAAATTTTGCAAACAAACTGTTCTAATGCACCAAAAATATCTTCAGATGGTGTAGAATTAATTCCTAAATTTGCAAAAGCTTGCAAAATATTTTTATCAGACTGCTGCAAGGCTTTACCTTTTTCAGCAAACGTTCCTGTAGTGTCGCATCCAGTAAATGCATGAAAGCTAGGCAAGGCTTTTACCCTTTCTTCTCCTAAAGCATTTATATATTGGTTTGAGAGCAATCTGTCTTTTTCTTTTACCATCTATGGATTCCATCTATTACATTTTCTTTCAAATGCTACTGTCAAATGAGTAGCGTGTGTGCTGTTATTTGTAATTATAGTTCTACTTTCATGTTTTTATTTAACTATTTTGTTTGCACATAAAAGCTGAAAATGTATAGTGATGTATAATGAAATAAAACATTTTAGTTTCAATAAATGTTTAGTTTGTTTAAAATTACTTTGTACACTCAGCAACAGAAACAAACACAATGTTAAGCAGTCCATGAGAAATTTGGGTTCATTAATGTTGTCATTATATTATTATTTGAGTGAATACAAATAATTAAAAATCTTTCTCTTATTTTTTTAACTTAAAAATTCAGGCATGTTTTCACAATGAGTATCACTGGCTTATATTGTTTAAAGCACATTTGTGGCTGCAAAAACTTCCTTTAGCAGTGCTTTAAGCTACAAAAAATTGTGGTGGGCGAAAAGTGACGAAAAAAATTGCTCTTTAAGAGGAACAAGTTATCAGATTAGTGGGGGTAATTGAACACCTTTCCCTGATCAAAAAATAATAATAATAATAATAATAATAATTAAAAAAAATAAAGATAAACATTAATTTTGCAATCCCCCTCCCCGGGGGTGGGGGCGATTACAGTCCCGGGCAAAAGTGCCAATTAAATGTGTACTATGTGTTGAAGGATAAAGGCGTACACAAATGTGCAATTGCATTTTGTTCTAAAAGGGGCGGGGGGGGAGAGGCGGCACGCCCCCCCCCCCTTGGTTGTCCTAATGATGGGCTTGATAACCTCTATTCAATGAAAAAAAAACACCTTCAGCCGGATGAATTTTCATTCATAAGCTCTCATTTTATACACTGAAAAAGGAGCTCTTAATAGCTCCGAAACACGTGTCAGCAATTTGAATTCAGCTTTTTATACGTTATAATATTATTCTTGAGTGAATTTAAGCATTTTACGCTTTGAAATCTGGTTGTAAGCCATGAAATTATGAAGATATAGTTATTTTAGTGAAGAAACTTTGCCCCCCCCCTACGCCCCCTGCACTATTTTTGGGGGTGGCAACATCCGAATTCGCATTCCTGGTGCCAATACCTTTCAGAAAAACCAACTGTCATAATTGTATCACAAAAAGCGCACGGAAATTAAAATTTAACCAGTTGCTCCTCCACTATATGTGATCTACATGAATAGGTGGAGTCACTGACGGAAAAAAATCATTTTAAGTATTTACTTCTTCCAAAATTGAGTTCAAAAGTAGGAGCCTCATATGAGGTCCAGGGTGCCGAGAGGGTTAAGTTACTTTGAATTTGATGATATTAAATGAAATATTGGAGTCAATTTTGTGTTATGATACAATATTATAACTTTCATTCATTGCATAAAAAGTATGTGTCAGTCCACAAATTGTTGAATGTTTAAATTTGTTTACAATATTCCATTGATAAATCGTAAAGTTTTGGACCGGGCAAAATATACGGTTTTTCTGCCGAATAGGCAGTGCACCGCATACCAACCGAATATTCGGTGCATTCCTAATTTTTAGCAAGTGTTCTGAAGAAGATAAAAATTAGTTAAGTTAAATTATCAATACAGATTAAAATAAATCTTTTAATAATCTATCTTCAGATTAATAGAAAGCAAACAATTTAATAACCTTTGGAGATTCCTTCATTTGTCTTATGAGTAGTTTGAAAATATTACTTTTGACCTCAGAGATCAGAAGCGAAATTATTACAAATTTGCCCTTCCTTGGTTTAATACATAAATTAACTGGAATAACCGTTTCCCTTCACTTCCGAACCGAACAAAGAAGCATTTTAGATCACAGAAAACTCATTAAACATAAGAAGATTAACGCTGAATGTGGTTGGAACATTCCTTGTTCAATGCTAAAAGAAACGAAGATACGAAAGCCGTCGAACGAAATGTTTTCTCAATTTATTAATTTACAAAGCGGCTTCCACAAAGCGGTTTATTAAAACTTAGTAAATTGCAGTTGCTTTTCAAAGTGAGATTACTGGGCGGGAGGATTATTACAAAGAAAGATTTAATGCTGTAAAAATATTCGAAATTATAAATTTCCTCGTCACAAAAAAGAGTTAATTTAAGACGCACACAAAATTTAAAACTTATTAATTTAAAAAAAGTCTGAAACTGATTTTAAGCAAAATGTTTTTTTTTCTGTTGTTTTTGAAAACTATTTATTAAGAAATAAAAAGCGCTGACACCGCATTTCTAAAAAGAAGTAGGGGAAAATGCGCTTGCTAAAAAATCATGTAAAATCTTCTAAGTTCTTCTCAAGGCTGACGTTGAATAATTTATTTTGTGATAGCAGTTACATTTTGGAAAAGCTATATTCATGATTTCGCACGGAGACATACAGTCAACAACAAAGTATAAAAATCAAGAGTTATTAAAGCAAAAATGTACATAAATATTGCACACATGTTTTTCCTGGAAATATAGAACTTTAAAACATGTGTATGGATTATTTTCGAAAATTAGTATTTTATTACTGTTGATTTTACCATTTATTTTTCCACAAAAAAAAAGTAAAACTGTTGGTTTTTAGATCGCAAATATGTTTGAATGAATTTAAATTTAAATCATTGCAAAACATTTCAAGAGATATTACATGAAAGATTTAAATTTAAATTGTTGTCAAATGTGGCATCATACTGTAAAACTAACTCTTTCGCCTTTTTCGTGGTAGCTACCTTTCAACGAAATCTTTATTTCAAGTTTTTTCGACCGCAAAATGACTTCAGTTAATACTAGTTCTTTGGAACAGGAAATCAAACGTCGATAGATAGACTATTTATCACATTTACTTTTTTATCTAATTGTAAGATTGTACTGCCTAGAAAAGGAGAAGAAAGGAAGAAAGAAATTGCTGCAGTTTCTTTGTAGCAATGCGGATTTTTATTTTAATTTCTTTCTCACTGTTAAGACGAACACACTATTATTAGAAGCGTAGTTAATACATTGTATTTGGGTTAAAAGTGTAAATCAGTGGTTTCCAAACTGGGGGGCGATCGCCCCTAAAGGGGCACTTTGGCTCCTCAAAGGGGCGATAAATTCTTCAGGGACGATTGGCATTTAGAAGAAAAAAAAAATAAAAGAGTAACGAAAATTGAAATTATAAACATGTAGGAAACTGGTTGTTCAGAGTTCAGACAATCATAAGTTAAGAAATAAAGAAACTGAATTCAAGAGCTTCATTCTTGCACCTCGGATGAACCTAAGGAAGTATTTTGTCATTCATTGTCAATTTTATGAGTTCAGATTTTATCAATTTATTTTCCTTCAAATTTTTAGTTTCAATGATCTTAATTCCCCCAGATTCCAGTGGAGAAAGGAAAATAATTTCTTAAAAAATGTACCTCTGTTTTTTAAAAAGTATGTTGATAATCTTAGTTAAATGTTACCCTTCAAATGCTTATCAGTTCGCTTCGTGAAACTAAAATAAATTAAAGGTATTTTATTTATTAATTAATATTTTTTGTTTAAAAGTGATTGGTTATAATTACTTCATTGCGTACATTTTAACTTCAAATCAAAGAAAGGTACTTATATTTTTAACAATATCAATGCTCATTTGCGCCAATTTATGTTTCTTTTTTTTTTTTTTTTTTTTTCGAGAAAGAAAGATGGGGGGCGATAAATGTCAGTCAGCGTATAGGAGGGGGCGATGAAGTCAAAAAGATTGGGAAACACTGGTGTAAATGATCAGATCTATATCTCAGGATTCTCTTTTGGGTAATTTTGCAATGCGATAACAAAAACTTGTGAATAATTATTTATGTGTTTTAATTTTATTTTACCAGGTAGCATGACACGATAGAATCAAAAGTACCCACGAGGAGGGTCATGGCGCAGTTTCAATCCTCCAGCTCCCCTTTAAATTTGAATTGTTTCGATTATTTTCATCTGAGAATTAAGCTGCAAAATGTCCAGCATTAAAATTGGACTTACAAAATATGAAATATGTATCTGAAGTGAATAAGAAAATTATGCACTTTGAAGCATGCAAACTCAAATAACCAATTATACCATTCAACTGTAGTTCCTATGTGTACGACAGATTACGTTTAAAGACAAGCTTCATTTCCTGTGAAGATTGCTTAGAAAGGAAATGTTTACAGCGCATTTCTTCGTTAAAGTTAATAAGCATTACTAAACAATAAGCTTTAAGATGCTTAGACTGCTAATACTTTCATGTTGCTTAATTTTTTAATTAATCAAAGCTCAATTTTTACGTTTTCTAAAATTTGCCATTAAACTATTCGATGAGTACATAAGGGGGGGGGGTATACTTTTTTCTTCGTTTTTTTTTTTTTTTTTTTTTTTTTGCCCATGTTGTTTATTCTAAATTAATTTAAGTGTTTAATTTCGAATATTTATACATGCTTTTAGTGGAGTAGAAATAAGCTGCTGTTAAAGATTGGGATCAAGTTGTGTTAAAAAAATTAAAACATTGAATGCAAAATTTTATAAAATGAAATAACAAAAAAAAATGGATGAAATTGTCAAATAATACTAAGATCTTTTTTCTCCTCCTTCAAAAAAATGTCTAATATTCTGTACTAGGGAAGCACCGATAACCAAATTGGACGATTACCAATTAATCAGCAGAGCCGATTAATAATCATGCTAATTATTTTTAATGCTGCCAATTTCACCATCACTGTTTTTTTTAGTAATAGTAACTAATTTTATAAAATAATTTTGATAACTGACGATTAATCAGTACAGCCGATTAGTTGGTGCCTCCCCACTTTCTACATATAGTACTTAAAGGAAAGTCTTCCCATCAAAATATTTGGAATTTAAGTTTTACATAAATATTTAAATTTTTGTCATTGAAATCTATTTGTATGAAAATGGATGTATGTATAATTATTACTATGTTTGTTCCTTATACAAATCTAGTTTTCGGTTGATTTTCATCAAACTTGGCACAGAGGTTCCTTGATGCACTAGAATTCACATAGGTGGGGTTTTGAAATTTTTATAAAATCTAAAAAGCTCAAAATTCAAATTTTTTGTCTCAAAATGCCATTTTCTTTTGAATTTTGAATAGATAGAGTAATAGAGATAAGCCTTTAAGAATACAATTGATAAAATTTAACACATTTAAATCTGAGTATTTTCCAACAAATATTACGATCAACAATGAATTATTAATTTAAGGCTCACCTATTTCATTTTAGCATGAAATAAGTTGAAAATAATTACGATGGAGCAAAAATTAGCATCCGGGCAAACGCAGGATAATAAGCTAGTTTAAATTTTAGACTCATAAGAAGTTCGAAACGTATGTTTTCGTGTATAAATCCGAAAAATCTAAACTAAAGAAACCGAAAATGGCATGTTACGTTCCACTAGTAGATTAGCGAGATAATCGTTCTCCATTTCGTGTCAAATGCAAGGAAAAAATATCTTTCACACGCCTGGAACGAAGAGTACATGATCTTATTGTTCATTAAGCATGCAGAGTTAATTTAGTTTTCCGTGAAAGAAACAAACTAGAAAAAAGGTTTCTTTTTCCTTCATCAGCAACAAATTAGGTTAATTAAAGAGAATAAAGAAAAATGTTTCGAAACAGAAAAAAAACTGTGAACGTTTAAAAGCAATTTAGAAACACTGATTTTCAAAAATTTGGCTGTTTAATTGTTTTTCTACCAAAAAAAAAAGTAATAATAATAATAAAATGCATAGACACGGATATAAAATGCTCAAACTCCAAACAAATTTGTTGAAACCGACTAGAGTCGACGTTCGTGTACACTCATTTTGTTTTTACTCATTGTATTCTTTTTCGTATTTAATTATATAAATTACTTATTTGACTTGAATAACTATTTGAGTAAATAATCAAACTACAAAAGCACAAATAAAAATTTCCTGTGTTTTTTATAACTTACAAGGACTATTGATTTTATTCATTCATTTATTTTTTTTTTAAGTAACTGAATGAAAGGGATTACGATACAAAAAAAAAACCTGCGTTTTATAATTTACAGCATAATTATTCGTTCATTTTACATTATCTTCATTCTAAAAAACAGTAATAATTTCAATATTTTAGTTTTATGTTTTGCGCAGAATAAAAAAAAAACAGCCTTCAAAAAGCCTATAAGATTTTAAGCTATTCAATTCTCAATAATAATAATAATAATAATAATAATAATAATATTAATAATAATAATAATAATAATAATAATAATAATAATAATAATAATAATAATAATAATATTAATAAATATAATAATAATAAATAATAATAAATAATAATAATGGTTGCTAACGAACTCAATGAATAAAGTTGTTTCATTTATACAGAGTTTGTTATCTTTCTTGGAATAATTTTTCTTTCGGGAAGACATGTACGACGTTTTCCTGAAGGACAAATTACGTGTTTGTATCATAATAGAACGACTTTGGAAAAAAAAATCATAAAAACCATTAATTTCTTCACCAAACAACTCCAAAAAAAAAAAAAAACTTCTGTAAAAATTTGATTTTTTTTTTTTTTTTTTTTTTTTTTTTTTTTTTACCGAGAGTGGAGTTTTTTTTTTCGTTATTTTTTATGTATTTATTTTTCCACTTAACTCTTCATTAATATTTCCCTCATACTAATATTAAAAGTTTTTGAAATGTCCATACAATACAAGCATGAATAAACATTTTTTATTCATTAGCCGAAATTTAGGTAATAATGATGCACAATTGTTCAATTGTGTTTGACAATTTCTTCAAACAGAAGCGTATCCGAGGAGGGTGGGGGACTGATATCTCCCCTCCACCCGAAACACAAAATTTTTCCTTTTTTGGTTGCAGCAAAGAACTAAAACTAACCATATCCTCTCTGAAATTCCTGATTGCGTAACTAATTTCCAATTATTCCCTTCAGACGTTTTAATCCAGCCAGCACTAAGCGAGCAAATTGCTACTCAGACATGTCTCGATTTTTACTGAAACAGCAAACTTCTTTTAAAACCATCTCAACCCTAAATTCTTCCTTCAAACTCGTCAAAAAAGAATTTAGAACGCTTCCTTTTAACATACTGCTGACACATTTAACTGAAAAATATCCGAGAGGTTATTAACAACAATGGGATTAGATATCTAAGACATGTGAAGGCCATGGTTAAGTTTCCAAATCGATTCATATTAAGGTTAGTTACGAAGAAAGAATATTTATGCAAAACACGCCGAAAATAAAAGGAAAATTCCGATATTGCCGCAAGATGCAAAGCGCTGACATTTTCGCGCATCGATAAACAACAAACAAAGCATTTTGCTTCGCACTCTTGACTGCGTCCAACGAAAATAAAAGAAACACGTTTAGGAAGTTAGAGACGATAAGTTTCTTTTGTATTCTATTTTGCTTGCTGGTCTGCAATTTTATAGAAGATAATTGTTAGTAAAGAAAAAAACACTTTTTATTTCGTAGAAGAAAAACATTTCGTAAATAGATTTTTCTTACCTCCTTTGGGAAAAAACAGCGGAAGATGTTTCGCAAGAAACTACTCTTTTTCTAAAGATCTTACTTTTACTTTCAGTCGAACTTTTTCACTTTCGTCTCATAACAGTACGAAGCTTTTAATTAAAGTATTGTATTTTCCCTTAAATAGACAGATAAAAGAGTAACTTGTGAAAGCGATTGTTCTTTTCATGATACGATTAACATTTTATTTTATTCTTTTTAATAACCATTTATTTTAGATCGAATCACTAACATGAAAAGTGATTTGTGAATTGGGACAATTTGAAGCTAAAATACTTTTACGATGACTTGAATTTATTTTATGTATAACACCTTCAAATCATTACTTCATGGATTCTTAAACTAAAGAAAAAGTATTAACACTTCCTACCAGATTTTCGCTTTTATTCAAATAACGTCATTAACAATAAATCCTACGTTTTCAAGACTTTTTGCATTATTATTACTGAAAATGTAATTTTATCAAAGAGTTCGTTATTTTTATTCAACTGAAAATAGGAAAACAGACATAAACAGGGCGGCTTACGGCATTGTTGCGACTATTCCGCAGCGTGGAAACATGTTGTTATGAATTGAATAGCGACTCGACGGAAGCCCTATGATAAACGGTACTTTCATTGAAATTTTGCTTCAAAAACATACGAGGCACTTTCAAAAAATAAGGGCCGTTTGGTCACAGAAAAACATATACTCATAAGAAAAAAATTTTATTGTCATATTTAGTAAGGTACCAACTTACTTCACTTCTCTACATAATCGCCGTTCACTTCTAAGCTTTTTCGTACCGCTGCACCAGCTTTTTTAACCCATCTGCATAGAAGTTTGCCGTCTGAGAGTTGAACTAGTTGACAACGGCAATTTTGAGTCCCTCTTCGGTTTCAAAACGTTTTCCACCGAGCCACTGTTTAAAGTGCAAGAAGAAGAAGTAGTCGCTCAGGTGCAATGTCGGGAATGTGCGGTGGATGGTCAAAAAAATCCCAACAAAAATCTTGAATTTTCTTCTTGGTTTTTGCAGCAGTGTGAGAACGCGCGATATCGTAAAGACGGATTATGCCAGATAACAGTTTACCGCGGAGTTTGCTTTAGATTGCACGTCTCAATTTGTTGATGTAACAACAAACAATTTTTAAACAGTAGTGCGTTCAAGTTGAGGAAATTCTTCAGCTAGGCCAACTAATCGTCAATCGACGATCAGATCACAGTGCTTGGTTCACTTGTGAAACGATTTCATCAGTCTGGATACTGGGCCTGCCACTCCGCTCTTCGTCAAAGACATTTGATCTTCCATTTTTAAAATTGTCTAACCTTTCCTTTACTCATAACTGCAGGTTTATAAACCAGGCATAATTCCCGATGAATTTCAGTAGCCAACGATCCTTTTGCACATAAGAAACGAATCACAGAACGTACTTCAAAGTCGGCGGGATCAACGATTTTCGCGGCTATTGTTCCCTGCATCCACGGACAACAAAAGGACTTCAGAACCAAAACAAATGATGCTGTAGCTTCGCAATGAGTCAGTAGATGAAGTTGCAGCCGTTAAACTGTGCTCCGAAGAGCCATTATTAAAATATAAGCAAACGGCCCTTACTTTTTGAACGCGCCTCGTAAAATAAATAGAGCATCAGTAAAAAATGAAATAAATAAATCAAAATTATGAAACCCGTCAGTGTCATTTGCAAGCAATAGACGGTGCCCGTATTTAGAGGAATATTGCGGAATGCCGCTCAGTTAAGGAAACAACAAACAAAGTCAAATTTTGCACAAGAAATCAGAACTTTTTTTCAACATATAACTATAAAGCCAGGTTTCAATCAATTCATTTGCATAAAAGCTACATGATTTTTTTTGTATCGTTTATTTTACTACACTATTGATTGAGCGGTAAGGCCCGACATAGGGTATTGTTGCGCTCAAAATTTTGCAACGTTTAAGTACGACACAAGTCACAGAAGCAGTTGTGTGAGCTGTTCAACCTCCAACATATGTCTTAACCACATACTATTGAATACAGCGAGCTCACGTTTTGTTATCTAAAATGAATTTTTCAAAGAAACGTCAGATTTCTGTTCATATATCTAATTTGAATGGAAGCAAATCATATCATCATCATTATCATCTGACAGCTGATCCATGGGAGCTGGTTTCAATCACTTGAGCTGGCATCACATACTACCAGCTTAGGTGAGCAGCATTACCTTTCATCATCATATTGGACTTAAATCCACTATAATTGAGTATCCCCTAAGTAAAGAAATCAACAAAACTTTGAAGGAAAGCAAACGCGAGATATACCTGATGTAAGCACTTATATTTCATTCAGGAGAAAGATAGACAATATGTTAACGAAGAAATGCGCCAGTGAGTGACGTCAATCACGTGTTTGTCTTGGACAAGAACGAATATGTGCTGGCGTGAAGGACGTTCGCGAATTCCAGGATTTTTTTTTTTTTTTATTCCATAGAAAATCTTGAAAAGTGGTATAGTGGCAAAACTCCTGGCAGACTGTTTGTTCAGACTCAGTCTCTTTTTTCCGTGAACAGAGTGTAGCTTCAAAATGTTTCGGTGGAACTTCCGTCAAAAGACTAAATAATTTTCAAATGCACTATAGTTGTACTGTACATATTGTACTAACGAGTGACTTGTGCAATGTGCATACAACTAGCCATCCCATGAAGTAGGTTCAAAATATACTAGGATACACTATAAATAGGTTTTGATACTACCATGAAACAAATTAACTGGAACGAAAAAGGAGTTCAACTTAACCAAGTAGAAGCATTTTGCGGCAGAATAGCACGTTTGAACTTTTGTCAAAAGAAGTCTAAGGAATTGTTGAATGCATTATAGCCTTCCTTCAAAATATTGCATAAATAAATGAGTTGAACATGCAGCTAACCATTCCGTGCAGCAGATTCGTCAAAGACCAACCAATTTCGGTGCGCTGCCAATCTAGTACGTCAATCAAATTTGGGACAAATTAAACACGCAGGTGTCCTTTTTATTGCTTCCCGGCTCAGTTGATACTCGGGATAGAAGTGGGGGAGGCGCGGTCAAGAGTGCCCAATCTTCTTTGTCCCTACAAAAGGGAAGCAAGGTGGCATCCAAAGAGAATCTAATCCTGCGTGAAGGTTGAAAACGAAAATAGCAATCATATACAAGCCATGTTTTTACTCGTGTTTAGCCCGGGAAGTTCGGCCGTTATGGTTCGCTGCAGAAAGTCGTCAAATGGCGCCCAACCTCCAGGAAATTACACGTTCCTTTTTCAGGGATACCAGCCTTATGATTAGCGTGAGTTAATCTACTTTCCAGCAGCGAGGGCTTATCTATGTGAAATAGGATTTTGCACGAAGAATAGCACGAAGAGAGTTTACGCGGTGGGTATATTATGTTTGATTATTCAAAAAAGTTGGAGATTTCATGCAATTTGTGAAATAGCTTACTTTTTTGCACATTCTAGAAGTGTTCAAAAAGAGATTCAGCATAAGGAGTGAGTCGATTTGTGGAAAATGTTACTTTTTTGTCTTTTTTATGAACTAACGTGTAAAGGAAATGTATAATTTTGAGTTGAAGAATCTAAACACATTACTAGAGCTGTTTTCAACGCGTCCGATTATATTACCCGTACTCCAGCAGCTTAATAGTTTGATATCTACAATCTACACTAAAATTATTGTTAAAAACTTCAATCAAATAAAAATCTCCATAAATATTCAGTGAACATTTTCTCTTCTTGTAATTAACTACCTTATTTATTTACCGTTAATTCTTCAATGCAAACGAGTCATTTATTTTCGTGTCATTTTGCTTAAATTTTTCAATAATTTTTAATTTACTTGCAATTTTTCACCATTGAAAAATGAGCTGAAGTTAATATTTATCCAATTCTATGAATTTCAGCTATTAGATAAATTTAGAGAGAGGAAAAGAAAATTGAAATTTCAATTAATTGTAATGGCAACTTAAGATTAAATGTGTGTGTGTGTGGAACAAAGTTTAAAGAGTACTGCATAAAATGTACCCTGTTCCAAATTAGTTACGACATTTAACCCCAAAATCTTGTCCCAAAATTACATTTAAATACTATCATACCATATATTGAAAATGATAATTTGATCATTTTATTTTTACATTTTCGAGAACTTCAGGGTACTGTGGCCTGAATTATCAATCAAAAACATTTTCTTATCATACATTCCTTTCTTATCTCCTTAAATCAATACCAATTAATTTCAGAAATCCAATGTTCGCCCTCTTTTAAGCCACACCTCATTTTATAAAGACGAGTAATCCACGAGTAATCGCATTAAACTATGTATTAAATAGTGAATTCATTCGATAGCAAACTGATCTTTCTAATCAACTGGTGCTATAGAGTCTTAAAACATGGGGAGTTGTTTAAGAGTGTACAAACTTTGGATTTTTTGGAAGCAATTTGGTACTTATTTAAGAAAGCTGTGCTTGGTAAGAAATTGTTGTCAATGGATGAAGTAACACCTTGAAATCTCTAAAAAATTTAAAACAAAATCACAAAATCTTTAGGACCGATAATCAGCACGATCCAAATGTAGCAACCTATTTGAGGAGGAGGGAATACTATATTCATTATAACCGTGAACTTGTCATTTTAATGTTTGAAAGTAATATCTTCAAAAAAAAAAAAAATCAAAACTTTAATCAGCAGATTTCTAGACGAGTGCATTAATTTACAACTTCACACCTAACCGAGGTAAAACTGAGTCTCCATGAAACATTTCCTCCAAATTAATTTCGTCTACCCTTGAACTTGAATCATTACAGAACCTCTCTACGGGCCTCGTCATTCCCTCCTCGCACTCGAGCTTGACAGGAGGGAGGAAGAAAATGACAGGCTTCGATGCGGCGGAAAAGAACGACAAGAATTCCCAATCGGGCGGCTCTTCCTCCCCACTTTCTCGAACATTAACTCTAATCGTTGCGCCCGCTTCTTTATGCAGAGTATTAACCCCCAGACACGCGCAACACGGGGAGGGAATTCGAGATGATGATTAGATGCTGTTGAATATCTTCAGTGACTCATGTTCGAAATTAGATACGAACGTAAAATAGATTCGAAAGCTGGAGCTCTGCATAAAAAGCATTTGGGGTGAATGCAAGAGATATAAGAGATGCTCGGAGTCGATAAACAGGTGCACTCAAGCAAACTAATATTTAAAACAAAAGTTATCTCCAGATTCCAGGGCGTAAATATTACAGTGGGTCCGAAAGTTGGAAACTGCTTAAAAAGGACCCCATACGCAGTAGTACGTGTAGATTAGTGCTGCAGCACTAAAAATATATTTGGGGGAATCCACCCAGGGGTTTGAGGATACTCACCAAAAAAAAAAAAAAAACTGGTTTGGAACCAGTTGACATTATTTTCACAATAACTAACTTAAACTCTTAAAATGTCGCTGAAGACAGTACTGCTATAGATTACATTCATTTGCTATGCATGGTTCATGCATAGCATATGAATTATATACTTAAATCACACGCTGCACATATTCAAAGATTACATTCATATTAGGTACGTGGTATCCTGGTTGGTTAGGAGTTGGACTCGTAACTGGAAAATCGCGGGTTCTATGCTAGCATTTCGAAAACCTTTGGTGTACATTAATGGAGATTGGTGCAGTTAAAGTCTCTCAGAGTCATAAAGTCCTCCATGTTCTTCCTAACAAATCATGGGGGTACCTCTGTTGTGTCCGGTATAAGCTTAGGGTATACTTCTGGGGGTTCTGAAGCAGGGGTTGTTCGACCTCTTATCTGGATTGAAAAATTGATTGGTGGTGGTTGAGGGCTACCAGTTATCGTGTGTTGGGGGAGTTAAATCTGACTTCCACCCATGTAGTGATCATCAAACGTAAGCCGCACACAAGTCTACCTCGAATCGAGTAGTATTATAGTAATCCTCTGAAAAGTTGACCACGACATTAACAACGTTTACCACTTTTTCGTGTAATAAAGGGTGAAAAAAGGGATAATGTTGCAGATTTGATTTGGAATACTTTTTCAAAACGACTGAAAGTAAGTCAACTCAATTCAGCGACAACTACATTTATCTAAGACCCCAAAAAGAGGCGAACATTGTTAATGCCGGAATCAATCTGTACTAAGTATGGACTGGAATCCCACTCTTTAAATATTCACTTGAAACATTGCAGCTAAGTTCTATACCCTGTTTAAGGAAAAATGAGAAGAAATAGTAATAATCAAAAGTTTCTCTCAAAATGGAAAACGATTCCGTTAAGGAATAAATACTAAATTAAATCTTAAGTGTTTCTTCAAATAAGGATACTTATAACGTGCCCTGATTTATACTTTCCTTCTAATGTACTGAAAGAGACTAGGAGCTAAAAATGAAAAAGTTTTTCTTATCACGCAAGTTGAACACAAAAACAATCCATTGAAATTTATTTAAAGAATAAATAAGTAAAAAAAAAGCAAGTAGACTAAGGTTTTGCAATTGGTAAATTGCGAAATTTCAATGCTTCATTTACCTATTTCATAACTTGATATTTTCAAAAAATGCGTTGAAAACCAGGGATTCTGCCAAGTGATTTAACAGAACATGTTTTCACTTGTGAATATGATTCTTTATTTTAGCTGCTTTTTATCGAAATGTAATAATTCAAACAAGCTGTAGATAAATTTTGCAAAGTTATTAGTCTGAAATGTATTGATTTTTTTCAACATGCTAATTTTCATACACAGAATGATAGAGAATAAAACCACGGATTCAGAAATTGTCAAGATCTACGATTTCCGCACAATGCCAAATTGTGTTTCAACGTACATAAAGCATTTTTCTGAACAAGTTTTTCGAATTAAAAAAAAGAAGGGAGAGGACGGGGTTGAAAAAGCATTATGTTGTAAATGGTCATTAATTTTTTTAACGATCATATAAACTGAATTTGTGGTTCACGTTTCATCTGGAATAAATAAATTAACCATTAGGAACTTAGTTAATGTAATTGTTATTTCTGAAAAGCGGTCGAATAAAGGTCAATCAATGTCAAATCCATCATTAAAAACAATTTTTTAAAAAATCTCAAACTGACAGTCTCAGATTTTTGAAACCTTCAGAAATGTTACTCTTTGATATCCTAAATTTGAATGCAATTTTTTAAAAACATCTATCATTTATAATTTATGGACGATGATTTTTTGAAATTCGTTAAAAATCGCTTTTTTAAACTTGCCTTCAGTACTTTGAAATGCGATAACCTATAAGTTGTAAGAGCTGCAGAGTTGCATAATATCTTATTTTAAAGAAAATTACATGCATGTCACATAGATACGAAACTTATATGCTTTTCGAAAAAAAATTTTTTTTACTATATTTTTTTAAATAGTGTTTTTTTTTTTTTTTTTTTTTTTTTTTTTTTTTTTTTTTTGCCAAAAAAATATATGATTTTGAATGGATAAATACATCTGATAGGTTTCAGTTTGGGATCATGAAGAGGTGGCAGTTATGATAAGTTTTGCATTTTTTCTTGAAAGGTGATTTAAAATTGTATGACTCAAGTTTTATAGGAACTAGAGATAATAACTCATTTGAACGAATATTCCTCTGAAAGACTTCTATAATATTAGAGAGTAACTTGAATACTTTTCTGAAAAGAAAAACGAATCACACAATTTTAAAATGTAAAAGTGTGGACATATTTTAAATAGTGTCTTTATTTTTATTATTTTTATCCATTTTTTTAGAGACATATGACTTAAATTATTTTAACAAATGCATTCACTTTGTTTCAAAATTGGGCCATGAATGAATTGGCAATTGTAGCAGTTTAAAAATTATCAAAAATTGCCAAAAAAAAAAATTTCCAATCTTATTTGTTGCAACTGCTGATCACGCGTAAAAAACATTTGGATGTTTTATCGAAATACATTAAAAGTCATGCATTGTTTTGCAACTTTTTCAAAGAAAACAATCCCAAGCTTCAGAAAATTTTTAAATCTTGATATTTCGTCCACCTTTCTTCTCAAAAAGTATATACTTAAGTTATAACAATTTTAGTGAACATTTTAGCAAAAATTGTCTTACATTAATTACTGTAACAGCTGATATCTTTATGGATCTAACACTGAAAATGTTTAAATGCATTCATAAAAATGCAAATTTTTTTTTTTTTTTTTTTTTGCATTTTAAAAGAAGCTACCTCAAGAAATTTAAGTATTCAAATTTTAAAATTTCGTGAAAAATGTTAAATTTAATAGCTAGTCAATTACGAATGATAGATTTTTTTTTTTCAAAATTTAGATATAAATTTAAGAAGTAAAAATGTACAATTTCTGAAAGTTATATAAAAATATGACAAGGTTAGATTGAATGCTTCGGATGATTCGGAACTGGTTTGAAATTTCCTAGATTTGACATAGAATGGCAGTTCTTTTTCCCATGAAAGACAATATCCAAACAAACATACCTTTTACCATCCTTATTTTTAACATGATACTTTTTTATTACTTTTATTTTAGGTTCAGTACTAAGAAAAAAATATGACCATGCGGATGTAAATAATTGCACTACGCCAAAAAGTTTAAAGTTAAACACAAAAAAAGAAACTTTGTTAAAAAAAAGCAATTGCTTCATTTTGAAAGAATAAATTTATCAGTTTTGCCAAAAGAGAAGAAATAAGGACACAAAGAAAACATTCTATTTTTGAACTTATTCTCAGAAAATTCATCCTTCCACTCGAGACCTCAAAACAATTATGTAAAACCGCAACATTCAAGCCACTAAACACCGCAAACGACAGTGAATAAAAGTGACTGGATGATTATTTATAAACCATTTCTAATTCTATTTTTAAAGAAAAACGCTGGCTGAGCTCGGTCAACTGTTCTCGGATGTTGTGGTACATTATTGGTGAACCCGTTGTCCAGCTAGCAGAACACCACAAATTCCCCGCACCAGGCGGTAAATGAATCCTTCGCGAATTCACCAAAGCGACACAAAATGGCGTGATTTTCGAACCTATCAAACTCTCACTTGCCACTTTTACGTGCGTCTTTTGCATCGCATGACCTAACCCGTTTCATTTCGAGTTTCAATTTTCTTTTCTCTTTTCGTATTTCGAATCTTTTTCAGTTTACCGCAAATGAAATTGCCGTTCATTCCTTCCTGCTGATGGAGTTTGTTCCAAGTGCATGAGTTTTAGTGTGGTGTAAGAAAACGGCGCAGCAAGAAGTCGACATCAAAATTCGATTCAAAATGACGATTAAATCTATTACAAATGAAACTGTTTCATTAACTTGGATAATATATTGGATATTTACAGAGGTTGTGATTCAAGCACAGAAACAAACCATTTGGTGACTAAAAGTCACATCCAATTTGCACATTATGCATGCATCTTGCACAATCAAGTTCAGATGTATCTAAAAGTAGAAAACAAGGGCTCATGCTCGAGATCACGGTAGGGGGCGTGGGAGCACTGTTGCCATTCAACATCAAATAATTTTCCACACTGATGTTAGAAGATTTAGCTGGGCAGTGGTGCACCCACGGGGAGAGCTAAGGGGCTTAAGCCACTACCAGAAGCATGAATAGAAACCCCTTTGATAAAACAAAACTGCTCAAAATTGCGTCTTTTGGAAATTTGTTGAGAGATAACCCCCAACCCCCTTCTTAATTTCAATAAAAAGAACTTCAGTTTTTTTTCTGTAGGACTTCAAATTCGAAAACCTTCTGAAGGAAACCCCTCCCAGGAAGGGGAGAGGGGCTATTCAACTTAGCCACCCCTAGGAAGCAATTTTGGATGCGCCATTGAGCAGGGGTCCCCAAGATCAATGGCCCTTCCCCCTTTCCAAATGTCCCGAAGGCCCCCAACAGCAAGAACCTAAAAAAATACCCCCCCCCTCCAAAAAAATAAAGTTAATGGCGCAGTCTGCGCCATGACCCCCTACTAGCTGGGCCCCCTTGGATTTACAAGTGTATAGTTCCAAAATAATTTTAGAAGAAAAAAATAAAGAAAAATAAGAAGATGGAGAAAACGGGAAGGTATGTGCTAAGTGTAAATCTTCACTATCATACCTTGGGCTCTAACCTTCTTCAGAATTCCATCCATATCAACTTGCTCTTACTTGTTCAGTTTCCGTAATATGTCATTTGTTGTTGTAAGATTATGTTTTTTTTTTTTTTTTTTGACAACAACAAATTTATCGAATTAACTTGAATGTTCTTTTCAATATACAGCATTCCCGTTCAACCTGGAAGACCTTTATTCGCGTAACCGTTAATCCTATATACGTACTTCTAATTGCAAAAATTGTCAAAATAAAGGGCAGAGTTAAGATATTAAGGTTTAAAGTTTTAAAAAATTCAGTGAAAAAAACTAAAAATCCAACTTTTTATATGATCTCAAAGGCAGAGAAGCAACAAGCATAACGAAAAAAAAATCAAAGTATTTGCGATCAAAATTCAAGGAGGTATTTAAAGTCAAGATCCTAAGGGACCATGCTCAAAATAAGATAGGAGCAGATTGCCTTACTAGAAGAACGCCGATTATGGTAAATACTGAAGCGAAAAGCAATACATATTTATCATTTAAATTGCTATTAAAAGACAAAAGGAAATATTACATTATAATACGTAAAAACACACTACAAACGTTTTTACATTTTGATTTAAAAAAGCAGGTTTATTAAGTAGCTATATAGCTACAAAAAACCATCAGTGTAAAATGGTATTAAGTCGCAAAACGCTGCGTTTTATATCTCGATGAATGTGGGCGAATATGCGATATCTCTGAATATGAAAGGTAGGACATAAAGACCGTAACAAAAATTAGATTTCGGTTTTTTTTTTTTTTTATGTTTTATACTTTTAATATCTTCTCTACATAAAATACTCTTAAAAATTTGAAGGCTAAAAATTGCTCCAAAATATAATAAACTAATTAACAAGCCAATAACGAATCACAAAATGAAAAACAAAGGAAAGGAAATGAATCACTAAAATTTTTCTTATGTTTTACCCATTTTTTTTTAACATCATGGGATACCTCTCCCGTCGAACTTTTCAAAATCTCGTACAACATACATCCCATTAAAAAAGAAAAAAAAGCTACAAGCAACTTTAATTGAATATTAATACACAAATATATGTACTCTGTTGTCTTCCCCACTAATATGTGTTGAGAAAAATCATTTGTTCAGAAATTGAGCTGATGTTTGTAAATCGATATTGATATACTAGAAAGTAAACTCGTCTAGATACTTTTAAAATATTTTTTCACTTAAGAAGGAGAGGTAAAAAAATTTTCAAAAATAGTACTGACTTTCAAAATGGAATTGAGAGAAAAAATCAAACAACCCATCATGTAACTAACAATTGTTCAGACAAGTAAAAAATTAATTCACTCACAAAATGAAAAACGACAAAAAGGAAATGAGTAGCTAAAATTTTTCTTGTGTTTTACCCATTTTTTTAACATTATGAGATACCGTCGAACTTTTCAAAATCTCGTACAACACACATCCCATTAAAAAAGAAAAAAAAATCTACAAGCAACTTTTAAGCATTCCAAATAAGTGATTAGCAAAATACAGTAACCTCATTTATCAGTGGCATTGTGCTAGCGCGGGAAGCTGCCCATTAAAGTGCCGTGGTTAATTAGAAAGGCCGGCATTGTGAAGAATACCCGGGCAAGGTTCCCACAAAAACATTTCCTTCGAAAATCATTTCCTATTTCCTGAGCTTCGCCACGGAAATGATCCCGTGTAAAGATGGCATCAATCGCAAAAGATGAATGAATATTAAAACGCGGCAATGAGTGAAATATGTAACTAAGTAAAGCGTGACGTAGGGAGCTTTTTCAACGGGTGTTTCTCTTCAGGGGTGCCCTTCTCCCCAAGCTCAATGGCGCCAATTCCCCTCCATAATTTTTCACAGCCCTCTTGTGCTTTTTATTTTTACTTTCACCCCCTTTTTTATTTTATTTATTTATTTTTTTAAATTATCACTATTATTTTTTTATATGTTATTAATTTTTTAAAAGTTCGAATTATGCGCAGAATAGAATCATTTTTTCCCCTTCCAGACATTCCAAGCACACACGCACACAAAAAAATAATAATAAAGAAATAAAAGAAAAAATTTAATTTAAAAAATAAATTAATGAATAATTTTTATTAAAAAAATCCGTAAATAATTTAAATTAAAAAAAATTAACAACTAATTTAAATAAATAAATAAATTAGTTTAAAAAATCCCCCCCCCCCCATTTTGATGGCGCAACTTGAGCCATAACCCCCCCCCCCTGTGGGTACCCCCGTTTCACCTTCAAGACTTTAAGTTTAAATCGAAAGATTTTCTAATATATCCAAAATCACCAAATGGGAATCATGAGGGAACAATTACCCCAACCCTAATCTCAGTTTTTAAAACATAATGTATTAATATACATAATCTGAGCAAAAACATATCACATGCTTTAGGGGGAGTGGAGTACATATAGAGTTTGAGTTGAAGCGTGAAAATCAATATCAGTATACTAGAAAGTAGGCTCGTTTAGCTTTAGTCAAGCTACTATTTTTAAAATATGTGTTTACTTAAAAAGAAGCACATAAAAATATTTTTTTAAAAAAAAGTACCGACCTCAAAATGGTATTGAGGAGAAAAAAATGTAACTATATTTCATGTAGTTAATAATTGTTCTGAAAAGAAAAAAAAATAATTAATTCTCTACACAACATCACTACTACTTTTCAACATAAATTTGAAAGTCGGTGCATAAATTTTACATATAGCGATCCGTACATAATGATAAATTAATAACAAACATATATGTGATTAGACCTTAACCCTACACTGCATGATTTTCTGTTCTTTGAAAAACATATAGGGGAGAGCGGGGCTAAAAGTTCCGCGGGTAAGTTGTTCCCTTTGAAATAACTCAGCTAAGAAAAAAGATACGTATGTATTTTGTAAATACGTCGTGAAATAGAATGTTATAGCGCACAAATGGCGGCTATTTTAGCCAGCCCAGTGGCGTCCGGTGTATCAAAAGCCGAGCACGTGCATTACTGATTTACGAAAGTAAATATTTTTGTTTTTGGTGTTTTTGGTCTTTCGCCCTAAATTGAATAGTTAATGTTTAGATTTTTGGTTTTTTTACATGAAGATAGATTGTGCACCCTTATATCCTACGCTGAAACTATTTTTGTTTCGTTATCTAACCTATAATTTAATGTTTTAAAGACATGTGCTTTTGGGGCTAGTTGTTCCCTTTTTTGGGGGCAAGTTGTTCCGCGGAACAACTTGCCCCAGAAAAATTAGCAACTATCCCGAAGAAACGTCTTGCCCTATTCATCTGAACCAGTGATGCAGTGACTTAATACACATATAAATAAATATTATATGCTACTGTGAAGACCGAAAGTGAGATTTCATCAAACATAAATCCAGAAATATTCAGTCTATCCGATAAATATATATTAGATATAAAATTTTCGAAAAGCGAACCATGTAAGCTATCGAAATATGTTTCATACTTTGATATAAAAGTCATAATTTCGGAGAATCGTATTACTCGTAGAAGTTGTAGATAGCTCCCTGTTATAACTGAAGACTGAACCAATTATCTTAGCTTATTAGCTGTTGAAGCTGTTAGTTATTATATGTAATTTTCATTTGTTGCACTGTATTAACTGTATTTTACCGTATTAATGTGTTATAATTTACTATTTACTAGATGCGTTGCCCGGCTTTGCACGGTCTACCTTGAGAATAAAACTTTTGTCAAGCAAGGCGTGTCTATAAGTCCCGATTGCATTATTAAAGTCGATATTTTGCCGGCATCTAGTGCAAAAAAGAAATCAATCGCCAAAAAAAGTTTTAAATCCCGTCGTAACAAGAAAAGCCTCAAAGCAAAGGTCTCATCAGAAAGATCGAAGAAAATACGTCCTAAAGGAAATTTTCTCGCTCAGCTTTGGAAATTACTAACCGCTTCACCCGGCAAAAAGATACAGGCGTTTTTAAGTTAGTAAAAATCAATTTCAAATTGGATTTACAGAAATCGTCTGCTCTAATTAGCGTGAAAAAAATGAATGGTAAAAAAAAAGTTGAATAAAAATGGGTTGCCATTTTTTTTCTTGAGCGTAAACTAATTTTCTAAATATGGCCGATTTTAACAGCATTCAGTGGATTTTTCGCAAAATATCGCCAATAGCGCAAAAATTGAACCGAAATTCAAGAAATCATTTTCTTCGGCAAATTTGTCGCCAACTTGGCGAGCTGTCACCAAGTTGGCGTCAAACACTTGGCGACCAAAAGCTTGGCGATATATCGTCAAGTGATTGCGCCAATTCATATCACTTTTGTCTACATTAAAATTAACACTGATTTACCCCGAAGAAGGGTAAGCCCCCCCCCCCCCCGGGAACATTCGAATGCAACCACAAGGGGAGGTACACAACTAGACCTCCCTCAAAGTCAACATATCAAATTAGAATCTTCTACGGTATACAATTTTTGAGTTACGCGACATACATACGCACATGCATAACATACGTACATACAGTCATACAGCCGTACATAAACTCATACCAATATCAACCATTGTTTTTTAATACAAATTATGTTTTTAAGGAGTTATTCATCTCGCAACGTGGTTTAATTCGAAATTAGCATCGTTATTCATCGTCTTGTTAATATCGGAACAATTTGCCCCAAACACGGAACAACTTGCCCCAAGACGGGGTTAGTTGTTCCTTTTCGGCTTTACTTGCTATAAAATTAATTATTAAAAAACCTTACAAAATACAACTCAAAAAACAGTCTGTATATCAAAGGGACATATAATACTAAGTTTTAACCTCGGAATATTAATTCTAGAACAAAGTTTTCAAAACGAATTTTGAGCTTGATCAAAAAACGGAACTTTTAGCCCCGCTCTCCCCTACTCGCCGAGATCTTTCCAACAAAAAAAAGTTTGTCCAAATCAGAATGTTCATTCAAAAGTTATTAGGGGGGGGGGTGCAGACACACAAATTCCCCATCTCAATACCCTACTTTCAAATTTTTAATTTTTCGATATTTATTTCATTTTTAGCCTACTTTCCCGTTAAAAATGAAAGAAAGACGAAAAAAGTAGTAAAAGTAGCTTGATGCATCTAAAAATATCGCCAAGTCCAAAAAATATCGCCAAGTTAAAAAAAATGTCGCCAAGTCCAAAAAATATCGCCAAGTTAAAAAAATAATAAGGTAAAATGAATATCGAAAAATTAAAATTTTGAAAGTAGGGTATTGAGATGGGGAATTTGTGTGTCGGTCGGTCGGTCGGTCGGTCTGTCTGTCCCCCCCTAATAACTTTTGAATGAACATTCCGATTTTGACAAACTTTTTTTTGTTGGAAAGATCTCGGCGAGTACAGCTCATTCCCATATTTGATTTTTCGATTTGAACAATTTTTGGTTCAATTTTGAACCGTTCAAACAACCTATCCCGCGATGCTAACTTTTGACTGAACAGTCCGATCTGAACAAACTTTTTTTTGTTCGAAAGATCTTTTCAAGGATACTTCATTCCCGTATTTACATTTTCGATTTGAACAATTTTTCGTTCAACATTGAACCGTTCAAGCAACCTTTCCCCACCTAATAACTTTTGAGTGAACCTTCCGAATGGAATAAACTTTTTTTTGTTTGAAAGATCTCGGAGAGGCTTTCCCATACATTCCCATATTTAGCTTTTTGATTTGAACCATTTTTCGTTCAATATTGAACCGTTCAGAAAAAAAATTAACATTAGCGTCTACGGGAAATTTAAGTTGAATGTTGATCGTGAACTTAAAGTCAGATTTCCTTTAAACTAACTTTGTAAGAAAATGGTTTTGATATAAAATGTTTGTAAAGTACTTTTCCGGGTAATCTTCTGTGAGGACTCTGATTCCGACTCCGACTCCGCAAACATGGCGGAAATGCAGGCTCAGAAAAAAAAATGACTGACTGTGGAAACGATTTTTTGTTTATTTATTCATTTGTTTTATTTTATTTATTATTATTATTATTTTTTATTGGCAGACGATTTTTTTTTTGTAACAAAAATTTTTCATTCACTCGAACATTTTATTCTTTATTTATATTTAACAACTGGCAACGGATTAAAAGTGAAATTCGAGACATTTTATTAACGGACGAGCTTTTTTTTTTTTTTTTTTTCCTTTGATAAAATGTGTTCTGATGCTCTTTGTATTTTTACTTATTTATTTTATTATTATTATTTTTTTTTTTTTTTTGAAAACGATGGAGGATTTTTTCTACGGAGGAACTGTAACAGTTACACTCTTTAAAAGGTGCGACAAAACTTTATTTATTCGTTAATTACTTTTTACTTGTCTATTTCATCTGATGAGAGGGGTATATTTTGATTTTCGAAATTAGCTCTAAGTGCTAAAAAGGTATGTTTGGCATAATTTTCAGTCTCAGATAATCAAGAGAATAATGATCAAATGCGAGAATGCCGATGTCGATGTACGGGAAAGTAGGCTCGTTTAGTTCTTGACAGAACTTCTTGTTTTTAATGATATTCTAATTGAATCTTGAACCTCATTTTAAAGCTTTATTTGTCTTAAAATGCTGTCTTTAACTATTATTATTGCAGTGGACGCCGAGTAATTGAATCCAGTAGTTCATTGACTCAACCGCTTTAATGCACAGAATTGTAAAAAATAGAATAAAATCCAGCTTTGTTGAATTAGCCGATTTATTGAATCAAAACTATTTGAAATAAACGTGACTAATATAAGCGGCGGCCACTGTATTTTGTTTACAAGAAAGTACACTAAACACACACTGTAAAAAAATGAATGTTGTTTTTACAGTAAAATACAGCTAATGTTTTAGTAATAAACTGAAAAAATTGCTAATTTAACAGTAATAAACTGTAAAATTGCTAACTTTTCAATACTAAACTGTAAAATTGCTAATTTTACCGTACTAAAGTGTAAACTTGCTAATTTTACAGTTTATTACCATGAATTTTACAATTTGAAACTGGAACCTCTGCTGCCAGTATTATACTGTTGTTTTTTACGGTATAATACAGCTAAATTTTACGGCAATAAATTGTAAAATTGACAAATTTACAGTTAGAAGCTGTAAAATTGCTAGTTTTATAGTTTATTACCGTGAATTTAAGTTTTAGATTGGAACCTCGGCTGCCAGTATTATACTGTAAAAACGACAGATCATTTTTTGCAGTGCATAAAAGATTGAATAACTTTTTAGACATTAAATAGCTACTCCAATCTATCCTTTGTCAATTGAATTTAATAGTTTTTTTTCCTCCTGAGTACAATCGCTTTACATTATTCCTTTCACTTATTACATGTATCATATATATTTATCTAATAATCCAAACTCTGCTGTAACAATTTGTCATCAAAACATTTAGCAATCCTTTCCAGTTACTAATATGGTTTGCAATTTCAGAATAATCCGAGAAATATGAGTAGTTTGTGGAATTGTTTTCACCGAAATGTTACTAGTCAGCTTCTGTAACGAATCACGGCAATTCACTGTGAGGGCGAAAGCTATTTATTAATTTGTTATCTCTTAAAAGTTAATTTAGGGTTCTATTGCTAGTAAATGAAAATATTTTCATATGTAAAAGTTTTATATAATGACAATAATAATAATAATACTTTATTTATTTTCATAGTTTTATATAATGACGTAAAAGTTTTATATAATGACAATAATAATACTTTATTTATTTTCCTACAGGCGGAAAACCACCCAATAGAGCAGACAATTAAATCACATAAAAGAAAAGAAAAAAAAAATTCAAAAATTTTCCATTATCCAACATTTTGAAATCAATACAATTATGAACTTGTTTGACTGGAATGAGCTTGTGAAAAGTATATCCCTTTCAAAAATATTAAGAACGTGCTAAATTATACAACGTTCTTTACAATGAATCAATTTTCTTTGTTCTGGACATATGTACCGAAAAAAATATGTCATGAGTCATTCCATGCTAATTGGCCTAATTTTTCAAACGGTCCCCATCTAAACATCTCAGACTTTGGTGAAATTTTATAGAGTTGTGCCTTTGAAACTAACACATGAAAATTTTCCGCTTCCAAGATTCAAATCCTGAGGATTTAGGATCCTCCCAAATAAAGGGCTTCAAAATCTGGGTGCAGCTTTATGAAACGAATTGCCATGTTTAAACTGTGCTTGCAAAAGATTTTATTACACAGGAAGACTGAAGCTCATACAGCAATCTGTAGGAAATTGTTGGAGAAAAGTAATTACTCACTTCAACAATGGTATTGATAATTCTCACAGCAGCAACCTATTCGGCTATTGAGGCTTGAAGAGCTTTCTCTGCCATAAAAACGACAGAATTTCTTGCACAGATTCTTACCAATGAAGGCCAAAACAGGACATTTATCAAAAAATATTTATATAAATCTGCAATGTTTTCTACTGCATTAGAAACCTCAGTTTTGATCATAACACCAACGCAAGAAAGATGGAAACGATTCTCACGCAAGTCTCATCAGGACTCTGATCAATCTTCCCAGAAATGCTACATTCATCTTGTGCATTCAAAACATTACCAAACGCCACGAGTTGTTTGATGATTTGGATGCGGTGATGTGGAAAATAAACGTGACCAAACTATTTTTGAATGATATAATGAATTATTTCCTCTGTCTCGTCAGGTAAAGGAACTTCAAACATTGTTCAAAATTTGTTTACGAAAAGGCGGAGCCCTAACTAGGTTCAAGGTGATTCTAGCAAGACGCTCTTAGAAGCGTATCGAAAAGATTTCTCTAGTCAAATAAATGGAAGTTTTTCGTGAAATAAAATTCCTTTTTCAAGGCAAAATTTTGAGCTTATGGATGAGCTCAAAATTTTCCATTAAAAAAGGCTTTTCTTGTAACGCCGAAACTAGTGTCTGCAGTGCTCCTGCTCACTTTTGCTTTTAACGCTGTTTTATTGCTAGTATTTTGCAAGCACAAAGGTATTTATAAACTTCTCATAGAAATTCTGCTTCCGTTTACGCCAACTGACCTTACCAAGAATCTATGTCATACCTTTATTAGAATGAATTCTACATAGGTCCAAACAGGACAATTTAAATTATAATCACACCTTGTTCTTAAATCTGAAAATTACATACGAAAAAATTTCAGAACATAACGCAATTTTTCTACACGCTTATGACTCATCTTGCCATCTTTCGGGTGATGTGGAACGAAACTAAGAAGTTTCCGAAGACATACGAAGAAAGCAATTTAGATTAAAATAATACCGTTTATTACGACATTAAATACTATCGGAAAGTACCGTATTCCAAGAATCCTGAACCCAATGTTCCACGACTAATTTACTGGTGAAGCTATTACAGAGGAACTGACATTTACATCTGAGTGAATTTGGTGGAACATCCAAAACAGCAAATGAAATGACATCATGATGGAAGAATTATTTAATTCCCATGTAGCTTTACATGTATTAGTAGAGATTTCACAAAGAAACAATGTAGATAAGATTTTGTTTATGGTCCATTACTTTCTGTTTATAACTAACTACATGTGGACAACAAAGTGACTTCCTGAGACTCGCCTTGTGTGTGCACTGTGCAGTTCTTTTTAAGGAGAGTGCTTTAACTATGTTGCCGTACAGAAAATATTATAATGAAAGATCAATCTGATATGAAAAGACCAAAAACTTGAAAAGCTAAGAATAACACGGCCCAGCAACCTAACCTTTTTTATTTTAAAACGTAATAAAACACATTTCTGAATTAACATTCCCCCCCCCTTAATTTTATTAATGTTTATTTCATTTTATTATTTATTTACTTATTTATTAATTTTTTTTTTTAATCTTATGCATTGCCACGGCCAGTAATAAGTTCTCAGGATTAACAAGTAGGCATTTTTTTGAGTTACTAGTCACTGGCCCCACGATGTGAAGTGATCATACAAACGACTTGCAGATTGTCTCACTTTCAACAAGTGTACAGGTCCATGTCGCATTGAAGTTTTCTTTTTTTTTTTTTTTTTACTTTTTCCATTGAACCAGACTGATGCATATTTTTTTGAAATATAAATTACAAGTATCTTGTTTAATTTGAAAAATATACAGCCACAGAACTATACTAGCATTTGTTAACCAACACGTTTCACTTCCTAGATTTTTAGAAATGAGATAAGGGTCACATTTTTCATTCTATATTTCACTGTTAATTTTCATTGACTCCCACTTTTGGTCGTTTTTCAAGTCGGCTTCTGAAACGTCGATTTCTTCCGATCGAATTCTCGCCAAAGTCAGTAAGAGTTAATTTTTAAAACCAGACAAAACTTTTTTCCACCATTCCGGACAACCTCTCCATGCCAAACTCAGTCTGTTGAAAAGGTAGTTAGTAAGCAGGCAGAAGGAAGAGGAAAAACTGATTCATAAGAAAAACTTCTAACTATTTACGCTCATCAATGCCGATGTTGGATTAGGTCCCTTTAAACTTTAACCCGAAGTAAAAACTTGTTTAAAACCATGTAGTACTTGTAAATGTAAAATATATTGTGAATATGTTAATACTGTAAACAACTGTCCTTCGTTACTAGGTAAAAAGCAAGGTCAGAGTGAAACATGAAGTGCAGTCATACCTCATCGTAGTGATACAGTCTCATCAATAACAAAGAGCTGGACGGTGCAAAATTAAAATATGTATATATATATATGTAATTGGACAACAAAAAAAGAAATACTGCAATAAGCAAGAACTAAAATGCTAAACAGAGTTTTGTTTAATTTCACGAAACTTTAAGGTTCATACGCGAACTAAAAATGGAACGGAATAGGAAAGATATTTCAAAGGCACATGAAAATGGTGTTGAAAGGAAGAATTTGTTTGTTGGTATTAGAAAAAGAAGTAAAATTATTGTATTTTAACAAGAAAAAAAAAAGACAAAAAAAAATTGTCATGTGACCACTTTTTTTTTTTTTTTCTAAACTTAAAAGCTGAAGCGCGTCTTGAAGAATTCCTTTAAACTTTGAGCCCCTAATTTGAAGTTCAAAACGCAATTGTTTTTGCAATTAGAAGTCTTATCGAAAGTATCCGTATTTTGGCCCAACCCTACAGACGCGCAAACGAACTTGGATGATGATACAAAGGAATACTCATACAGATATTTCAATAAACAAAAGCAGTGAAAAATCACAATTTTAATTTTTCAAGACCCTCCGGTTGTGCAGTATATTGACCCGATCTCGATTGTCCTAAACGTTCTAAGTTCTTGTCTCTTTCATAATGATCAGTTTCCATTTCTGAATAACTCATATAAGTGGAAAATGGGTTTTGTCTATATTCTATACACATACGCGAGAATACCAGATGCAAATGGGAAAGAACATACTTCAAAACTGCTTGTCAACCTGCCCAGAAAAACAACTCGAAGGCAAGCAAAATTTGACAGAACACAATTCGTTTGGGTAATCCATACACCGTTTTCGGGGATCAAACAACGTAATGGGACAAGCAATGTGAATGATCCGTAATGGCTGTCAAAGACTGAATTAGGAAAGAGACAATGGGTGCAAACACGCCCCATGCCCACTTCCAGCATCGCTTTTTTTCAAGGTCGCTCCCAGCATAGAAAGTGGTGATTCCGTAAAAGAAACGGAGATTAGTCAAGGGTAATCCGACGAGAGGGAAAATACCTCACGATTCACTAGGTTTGTTTTGCTCCGGGACTTAGTTCTGGGAAAAAATCCACAGAAATTCCCGCAATCTGTCATTCTAGTGAAAGATTGAATATTAATGGCTTGCTTCAGGGATGAGATGTGTTGCGATGTTTAGATTTTGTTCAGCAGTGTGTACAGAGATTCTCTCTACCAATAAGAAATGTATCTGTTTTTTGGATCGTGATTAGTTGCTTGTTTGTATGCGACCAGAAGACTGTAAATTACATTGAAAAATGATGCACCGTCTTACATTGCTTGACAACAAAACAAATCATCAGTATACAGCATCTTTTCAACTAAAATGCATAATTTGGGCAATGTCGTCATAAAACTAATCAAATTATTATGATGCACAAATTGCGCTGCGTTACCATCAAACATTTATATTTCAGTCTATTTGTCTACAGAATTTTTATTGTTACTAAATACTATACAAAAGGGACACTAATAAAACGTAATATTTTAAAAGTCATGCCAAAGTACAAGAAGCAATCATCAAAGTATGAGTTGTCTATTGAGGACACACTACTTTGTGTACGATACTACTATGTGCACGTAGTGCTGTTATGCACTATGTAATATTCAATCAAAAGAAAAGGAAAAAATATTTTTGCATCCAAAAAAATGTTCGGTAACATAAAGTACCAGAGATGCGAGCCCCCCTCCCTTTTCCAGTAATTTATCTATCATGTATGTCATTCGCACCGAGTGACATCAAGATTGGATCAACCAATTCCGAAGCGAATAAAAGGAACTAACACCAATCGAGGGAACATGACAACAAAGAGCCATCTTGTTTTCGAAAAGAGAAGAAGAAAGAGAGAAACGAAATAAGAGCTAATATTTAGAAAAGTGCCAATTTGAGTCCCAAGTGAATTTTCACCAGCATTTCAATAACTAGTTAAAAAAATAATTTTCCCCAGAAAGAAGATAAGTTTTTCTTTCATTTCATCTAATAACATCAGAAAAAAAAATTTTTTTTTTTCATCAGAAAATATTGTGTTTATACATCAAAAATCAGATCGGTAACGTGTCCCAAGTAGCAAAGCTTAGCATGCAAACAGGTCATGCGCACTTTCTAACTTCCCAAAAAAACGCACTTGTACAAAAAACGATTCTATTTTTACCCCTTTGTTAATATTTTACTTCATTTTTATTTTAATCGATTTCTGATTTTCTAGCTGATGCGAAATAAGCGTGTCCCAAGTTCCGCCGTCAGAGTGGTAACAATAACTTCCGATCTATGTTTAGGCTCCCAAAATCATTTCCTGCACCTATACCACGTGATACTGAGTACCTGGTGGAAAGTTTTATCGAATTGTACTTAAAAATTTGCATTTCTGCATCTAAAATTGTAGGTAAGATTTTTTTAAGTGATTTTATAAAATGTGTGTCATTTGAGTCATCAGATCGGTAACACGCTCTAAAATGCGCAGTTTTTATTATTTTAAAAATTATTTTATATATAAGTATAGTCCTTTGTTACAAGTGAAAAAACCACGTGTTTGATTTTGGTTTAGTGCGATCGACTCGGAAATAAAAAAAAAAACTTTATCAGTTTGTCAGATCGGTAACAGTCAGCGAAGCGGTAACATTGAAAAACAGCAAATATGTTACAGAACTAACCCACACGTTTCAGAATTATAAAAAGCAAAAATCATACTTTAGCCATATATATTGAATATTTTTGTTCTTAAAAAATTAAAAGCAATGAGTTTTAGTACAATTGCTTCATTTGTGGTTTGTATGACCCAACAATAGAAGTTAGTAAAATAAGAAAAAATGACACTGCAGAAATTAAGTTAATTAATTATTATTATTTTAATTTATTTATTTTTTTTGTGCTTCAATTTCTCATAACTTCGCTAAATAACTAGATAATAACTAGCATGCTAAATTTGAATTTCTGATCAAGAAATTAAATTTCCTGCAACTAATTAAAGAAAAGCAAGCAGCAGAGTTGTGTGTTGAAAAAGTTGAAGTTGTGTGTTGTTTTAAAACAAAACAAATGTTTTATTAGCTTGGATTTGGTAATATCATAATTTATTTTATCTAAAAACCTTATCGCTCATTTTTATTTCCGAGAAATGCTTTTCATTATGAAATTTGATTTTTTTAGCCTAATATATATTTTAATATAATTATCTTAATTCTATGTTAAAAATGCAAGGAAATGATATCATATTTAGAGATGTTAACGAAGACTGAAAGCATAAACTCAAATATGTAGCTCATATTAACATCAGATCTGTAACATTCATCAGATCTGTAACGGCTTAAAAGTGAGTAATCTAAGGAGGGGGTAAATAACTTCCTTGACCTCCCCCCTTTTATTTTCTTGCATTTAGATCCAATTTAGACTTAAAATCCAATATTAGTTTTTTTCTGCAAAAAAATTTTTTTTTCAGAAAACTCCAACTTCAAATTGGCACTTTTCTAAATATTGGCTCATAAAACTTTACAAGATAAATTTCCTCATGAATTTCGGAGTTTCAAAGAACCCCTTTGTCAAGACAAAAAGTTGTGAAATATAGTGCATTGAAATGAAGTTAAAGATCTTCATTCCATTAAATAGCAACAACGCTGAAACGACAACAACTTTTTATAACCTTTTATTGATACAGGCAGTCAGAAATTAGAAATAAACGTAAAAGTAACAAGAAGTTCTGTCAAGAACTAAACGAGCCTACTTTCCCGTACATCGACATCGGCATTCTAGCATCTGATCATTATTCTCTTGATTATCTAAGACTAAAAATTATGTCAAACATACCTTTTTAGCACTTGAAGCTGATTTCTAAAAGCAAAATATACCCCTCTCATCAGATGAAATAGACACATAAAAAGTAAATAAATGAATAAATAAAGTTTTGTCGCACCTTTTAAAGAATGTAACTGTTACAGTTCTTCCGTAGAAAAATTCCTCAATTGTTTTCAAAAAAAATTAAAAGTACAAAGTACATCAAAACACATTTTATCAAAGAAAGAAAAAAAAAAGAAAAAAAAACTCGTCCGTTGATAAAATGTCTCGAATTTCACTTTTAATCCGTTGCCAGTTGTTAAATATAAATAAAGAATAAAATGCCCTCGTGAATGAAACATTTTTGTTACAAAAAAAATCGTCTGCCAAAAATAATAATAATAATAATAATAATAAATTCAATAAAACAAATGAATAAATAAACAAAAAATCGTCTGCACAGTCAGTCATTTTTTTTTTTCGGACTGTTTACTCAAAAGTTATTAGGGGTGACAGCTTGCTTGAGCGGTTCAATGTTGAACGAAAAATTGCTCAAATCGGAAATGTAAATACGGGAATGAAGTATCCTTGAAAAGTTCTTTCCAACAAAAAAAAGTTTGTTCAAATCGGACTGTTCATTAAAAAGTTAGTATCGCGGGATCGGTTATTTGAACGGCTCAAAGTTGAACCAAAAATTGTTCAAATCAAAAAATCAAATATGGGAATGAGCTGTACTCGCCGAGATCTTTCCAACAAAAAAAAGTTTGTCCAAATCGGAATGTTCATTCAAAAGTTATTAGGGGGGGGACAGACAGACCGACAGACCGAACGACAGACCGACACACAAATTCCCCATCTCAATACCCTACTTTCAAATTTTTAATTTTTCGATATTCCTTTTACCTCTTTATTTTTTCAACTTGGCGATATTTTCTGGACTTGGCGATATTTTTTAGATGCATTAAGCTGCTTTTAATACTTTTTTCGTCTTTCTTTTATTTTTAACGGGAAAGTAGGCTAAAAAGTAAGCACCGTATATTACCTTTTTTTCAATTGCGTGGATACTATGTACAATTCTGTAAAAATGAAATCTTTTTAGAAAGGACAAAACAATGAAATGAAAGAGTTAATTTTCGGCTTAGAGAATTCTAAAAAAAAAGCGCATTGTTTTCGCATTCATCATTTGCAATTGTGCCTTTGTTTTGTTGTACAATCAAGGAAACATAGTAGCAAGCGTATCACAAATTCTTACTTTTCCAATGGTGCTATACGAAATATTAGCAGGGCGTTTCCGGTAGAAACAAATCCGTAATCCAACTTGGTGGAAAAGGTTATCGTACATTGTCTAAAAAAGATATTTATTTGAACTCTTCGAAGTCATTGAAACAGACCGTTATCCTTGTGAATATAGGTATTCTTTTTCGTGATATATGGCTATATATTTTTGCAAAACTGGATTAGTGGAAAGAATTGTTGCATTTCTTACAAAACCAACTATTGTTGCAATTTAGAATTTAAAAAAATATATTAGAATAGGTTATCGAACAATATTGAAAAATTATATTTATACGAATGAAATACTTTGAAATTGAAACAGAGGATAATCTTTTAGAATGTATATCTTTTAAAATGTATGTATTCCTTTTCGTGATATAGGGTCTTATGCTTTTGGGCCATTCGATGTAACGGAACAGGGCATTTGGAGTAAATTTTTCAGTGAGTTTTGTTCCATAAATGCCAAGAGTAAAAGCTAGAAATTCTTTAATTGGTAGCAACAGTAAAGGGTTATCATAAGAATAACATAAAAAATTAACAGTCGATAATTTTAAAGTAAATAAGTGAATTATATGCAATTAAATGCCTGTGACGGAACGGGACTCACATGTGTTCCGTTCCGTCACAGGCATTTTATCGCTTGTCCTTGGTTTATTTTTGATAGAACTATTAACTTTTAATGTAATTCTTATGACAAATCTTCACTGTTACTACTAATAAAAAAGTCCTAGTCTGTTTTATTTATGGAACAGAACCTACGGACAAAACTACTCCAAATGTCCCGTTCCGTCACATGGAATGGCCCTTTTATAAAAGCACATTTGCGGAAGGAATAGATAAAGTCTCTACAAAAAGACTGCAATACTATTGAATTATAAATAAGAGACGGAACGAGATTTTCTTGTAAATGGTTTTCGATTTGTCAATAATTTGTTATTTTGGGAGATCAAGAGAAATTGCTGACTTATCAAAAAATGTCTTAATTCTGCAAATTTTGTCGCCCATTCGGCAAACTTTGACAGAGAATTTCAACATTGCAGTGTTTTTCTTTATTCTTCTTTTTATTTGTTTGTTTATTTATGAATTTTCTTTTTTTAACGATGTCCCTACCGTCAAATGTAAGAATGGTACATTGCGAGCTCGTATTTTGTCATTCGGTAAAGTTTGTAATATCCATTTGGTAAATTTAACTTCCACTCTCCCTGAAATTTTAGCTGGAGGCCCTTCTGTTTGAGCTTTATGGTTTAAGAGAATAAACGGGTAATGAGTAGATGGTGAAAAGAGATCTTGTACAACTTTTTGCTAAGTATACTGCCTGCAGCCACGCGTAGTTGGTGACTAACACGCAAAAAATATTTATAATTAAGCGTGAATCAATGAATTTACCCAAAAAATTGCCTTGCAAAAAGTTCCAGGTGAGGAAAATCAATGACATAAGTAGTTTTCTCATCTGCACACGATTCCATCAACGGCAAGAAGACTCCTCGCCAATGACAATTCCATCGCCTAAATTTCCTTCCATAATGACTTTCAATTGTTTCGTCCTGTTTCCTCAATCAGCCGAGTCACGTGACCGCAAGACCCTGAGGATCTCTGATGAAGATGAAGTCGAATCCATCCAATTAAACATCGCACTTCTGCTTGACTTTAAATGACAGTCAAGAACTCGGGGAATTTTTGCGGCCTCTTTTATTCAAGACCATATTATGCCTAAAGCAAACGATTTTTTTTTCTAAGGTGGGTTTCTCGTTCGAAAGTTACTAAATATTCATGGGCAAGCTTTCTTGTAATAATACCCAGAATGATGTGTTCCCAAAATTATCGTATTGAAAACTTTTTGGCTTAATGATGTTTAATTATTAGCAACTACAGATTAGAGCTTCAATTATCGCATGTTATCAACGATTATTTTTATTATCGATATTAGGGCCCTGCTCCACATTGACGTAAAGCAGAAAAATAAAGCAGACACGTAAAACGGATTAAATGGTGTTCCTATGGAAAGTACCCGGATTTTCGGTTTCTGTCTTCGGTTTCGGTCGCGTTTTCTGCTGATGTGGAGCAGGGCCCTTACTGTTGAGATTAATGAGAGACAACAAAGTTGTGAGAAATAAATGGCAAATAATGTTGCATACGTCTGTTACTGGAAAACTAGGAATATCTCGCAATATACCGACAGCCGGTTACGCTATCCAGAAACTGAAGTTTCATCTTTATTGTGGATTCTCATCAGTCTGGAATAGACAATAACCGAGCTGGAGGCAGATGTCAACTCATTAAAACTGAGAGTTCCAACAAACTGGTAGGCACTCTCATGCTTCATGACATCTACCTCCAGCCAAGGGCGGATCCAGCTTCTGGTTAAGGAGGGGGTCATTTTCGGAAAGAGAGGGGTCAAAGTGCAATTTTTGTGGAAAAATGGGGGGGGGGCAGTTTTTTCGCAATACAAGTCCCAAAAATGCAATTTTTTGCTATATTTGATCAGTTAGGGGGGAGTCATGACCCCCAAGACCCTCTGGATCCGCGCTTGCCTCCAGCTCGGTTATGGCGCTCTAGGTTTTAAGGAGATGACATCTGCCTCTGGTTCGGTTATTGTCTTTTCCAGACTGATGAGTCCACAATAAGGACGAATCTACTGTCTTTGGATGGCTTAACCAAGCTGTAGGTATATTGCATGTAGTTCTGCCTTAGCCCTGGCTTAAGGGCAATAATTTACTACTTAAGAAAACATCTTGTTCAAATGGAAATATTTTTTTTTTTAATTCTGGAGGCAGGCTGCAGTCAAAAAGAAGTGAGACAAAACGTAAGCAAAATCTACTTATTTATACAAAATTTGGAAATTGAGAAAGCTAGTCAATAGTAGCTGGATGGTTGCCTATTCAGAAGCGTGAAAATGTATACGTCTACATCAGTGGTTCCCAAAGGGTTCCACGGGGACCCCCAAATTTAGAAAGAGGTCCTTACACAGGAAAGAAAAAAATGGGGGTTCACAAGTGCAACTAGGGAGAATATTATAGCTTATTTAAGTTTTGTGCCATTATTATTATGAAAGTATGAATAAAAATGTTACGTTTTTCTCTTCATCTGTTTTCTTTAAATTTCAGTTTTAATTTTTTACTCTGCATTTAAAATGTCGAACTGAAACTTTTAGAAAGAAACATTAAGCATTTGATCATAACAAGTATGCAGAACCGTAATGTTAATTAGATTTCTTAATTTAATAAACTCAACACTTATAACAATATTTCATCTCGTTGCGCAATTTATTTGATTCAGAATTTTGAATCTCTATAAATATTTTATGCTCGATGTGGTGTAATGATTAAACAATACTAAAAAGGTTAAATGAAAAATGATCAAATAAGCTTTGTGCTAAACTACAATTGAAGTTAAAAATCAACGTAAATAAAGCACAAATTATGAAGAAAGTACATCAAATAGCTATTCAAGGCTACATAGAACCCCTTCCTCAGCGCAAAAAGCTCTGCGAACAACATGAAAGTTCTCTCACAGCTTTCATGTTATGTACTGAGTCTTTGCACTGAGGAAGGTGCTCCATTGTAGCCTCAAAATAGCTATTTGCTGAACTTTCTACCTAATTTGCTTTATTTACTTTGGTTTATAACTTCACTAATACTAAAAAGGTTTTTTAGTTCTCAAAAAAAGAGAGAGAGCGAGAAGGATTGAAAGGTCTGCAGTATTGAGTTTTGTGAACTTATCTGAAACAGATAAATTATCAGACTTTATGCTGTACGATTCTAGACTGATCTTGTGCTCAAAAGTCAAACAATATAGTTTCAAATTAGGGTGGATGATAGGACAGTATTTTGTTACTAAGAGCGTATCTCCCCGCACTCAGATGCTTAAAATTTGGGCAAGATAAATAAATTTTTGAACTGTTGCGAAAATGCAGAAAAATCTCCCCCCCCCCCCCTCCCAAAAAAAAACTATGAGCATCGTTATTATTAAAAATGTACCTAACTTTAATTTAAAGTGAAATGTACGCAATAAAGCAATTATAACCAATCACTTTTAAACTAAAAATATAAAAAATGAACAAAATACCTTTAATTTTCTTTTCTTTTATGCAAAGCCAACTGATAATCATTTGAAGGGTAACATTTAACTAAGATCATCGACGTACTTTTCAAAAAACAGAGGTACATTTTTCAAGAAATCATTTTCTTTTCTATACTAGAATCTGGCAGATTTAAAATCATTGAAACTTATAATTTGAAGGAAAAAAAATTGAAAATCTGAAAATTCATAAAATTGACAGTGAATGACAAAATGCTTCCTAAGGTTCATCCGAGGTGCAAGGAGGAAGCTCTTGAACTTTCAATTTGTTTCTTTTCTTTCCTTGTGATTAATTGTCCGAACTCTAAACAACCGGTTTCGAACATGTTTACAATTTCGATTTTCACTACACTTTTATTGCTAAACATCCATCGCCCCTCTATCGTCGCATCTCATCGCCCACAAGAATTTACCTCCCCTTTGAGGAGCCAAATCGTCCCCAGGATGGGAACCACTGGTCTAGTATATACATAAAAAATATTTTAAAAAATATTGGATAATCTTTTCTTAAATGTGCTTTAGTGCGAAAGTTTGAAAATATTTCAAAATAAATAGGTTCCATTACCACCAGCTTTAAATCTTCCATTTAAATAGCGAGACAAAAAATGCAAAGCTATTATTTCTGAAGGCTTAAAATACTGCTTCAGAGCTTATTTGCATAGTGATGTTTACCCAACTTACGTAAATATTGTAGACAAGTCATAAATATATATGGCTGCTACTTTTTCTCCTGGTCAAGTCATTTTTCTCGTATTTTTGGATGCAAGCAGAATCTACAAAAAGATTGTTGTTTTTTCCACAAAAGAGTACAACCACAATTTTCGAAGTAAAAATGTATTCGTTGAGTGCAAGAAATCAAACTACATTTTTGTTGTTTTACAAATTAAATTTAAAATAAGAAGATCTGAGAGCTACAGTACTTTCGATTATCCGCGATCGGATTAACCGCGGGGCGGATTATCCGCGAGGATCTTGAAAAAAAATTACTTCAGAAAGTAATTTTTTTTCTGCTTTACAGAACGGTGCGGTGTACCTCGTCGAACCAATTGTTTGGGAGTTATACTAACAAATCTTTTAGTGATTTCATGTTTTTCAGTACTCAAAATATAAATAACTTTTACTGCTGTACCTAGCTTTCCTGGTTATATCCCGTTTTATGTACAATACGATTATTTAAATGCAAAAGACAATTATTATTATATTTGTCCTTTATTTAAAACCTTTTTTTCGTTATCCATTATTTTCGTTATCCACGATACCCATGCCACCCAATTCCGCGTACAGTGTACATTGACATCATCTACTTTTCTACGAGGTGAGAGTCAGGTGTGACATTTTTTCTCTACTTCGTAAAAAAAAATTATTTATTAAAAAAAAAATGTTTAGTAAAACAAAAATACAAGATATCTCTTCAATTTTTAGTACACATTATAGAGAGTTTTAGTGCTTGTTTGCGTGCATATTTGGATGATTTTTAGAGCATGCATAATGAGTTCAAAGCATCATAAAAAAATATCCTGAAAAATTTAAATTTTTAGAACAAATCTTAGGGGTGCATATGTCCCTTTGTACCCCCTTTGGGTATGCCACTGAATGAGAATAAGATAGTAATAGACAGAACAGAAAAGAATTTGAGACAATTTTTGTCTTGCAAAATTTTGTCTTGTTCAAGTTTTCTTGCTTCCTTCATTTAATTCTCGAAATATTTCTTACAATTCCTCAAATGAGGGTGCAGGTAATACAACGTCAATCACAAATCTCAAATGATGTATCGACTAGGTTTGCCATTATGTTTTATCAATTTCTCACGTATCAGCAAAGAAATAATCTCGAAGTTTTAACTCTGTTAAGCTTTTCGTAAATAAATACACTTCTTGCATTAGGTTTTTTTATTTATTTATTTAATTTTATTCAATTTTGCTCTTATATTTTTCTATGAAGAAGAAGAGCATCTACTTCCAATCATGTATAATACACATTAGTAAATTGTGCAAAATTAGTTATTTATTTTACTTTTAAATTAAAAAAAAAAAAAAACATTTTTTATCCACTTCGTTTGGATCGACAAAGAAATAATCGTGAAAATTTAATACCATTAAGTTCTTTTTCTTGTAAATAAATTCATAAATCGCCTCAGATATATTTTTATTTCATTTTCCTCACATTTTTCTGAAAGTCAACGTTATTGATGGACATAGTAATGGATGACCTTCTACTAAGAAGGATTTTAATTGCTTTATCGATTTAGCAGTAAATCTTCTTCAAGCTTTTTATCTGCTTGTTGGACAGCTAGCTTTTTAAGCTTAGGTATTTCTGCACGGTTGATTTGATAAGAGGGTACATAAATTTATTAATCATATTCTTGTATTTTTTGCAATTATTTTTAAATTTTCATTATATGAAAAAAAATAAACATACTTCTAAATCAGTAAGTTTCGAGCTATCATTTCGAGTTATTATAATCTTATTAACTATAATACTACAAGCTTATTCCTTATAACATTTTCAATTTAGTGAATTTTATTTATGATACGCAATGACCATCGCTTTAGTGGGATCATAGTTGTAAAATTAATGAATTTTAAGTCCTTTAATTTCACATTGATATTTAATTTCAATTTCGCATTGATATTTAACTTAAATTTCACATTGATATTTAACTTAAATTTCACATAAATGTTAAACTTAAATCTTGTGGCACCGTTATAAGTAGACGAATGTGAAGCAAAGTTAAATAGTTGAAATAAATTACGTTTCTCAAAATGAACGAATTTGAAATTTATTTCGAACACTACGGTTGAATAAAATGAGAACAATGTATTTTATAATTCAACTTGCATTGAAATGTTATTTTATTTTTTGGCACTAATTTTGTATCTTCAAAAACGGAATGGAACATACATAGAGAAAAACAATAATAAAATATTTTCCAGTGAAATATTTTATATTGGATAGCTAGAATGTTATACTTTAAATGAAAAAATAAACGAATGAATAAATAAATGAAAAAATCAAATTGGTAAAGAAATGAAATCATGAATTATTACATAAATGTGGGACGGAATTAGTGAAGTGAATAAATAAGTGAATTAATGAATGAATGTGTAAGAAAATTCATGTAATGAATAAATAAATCGATGAATTGATAAATGAATGAATAAACACATGAAATAAACTATCACTTGCCCCGCAAGCACTTGAAAAAATGTAATACGCCTTTAAAACCAAAACACGCCAAATATTGAATGAATAATTGACACTTTGTGGCAAAGGGGAAGGGTCAAAAATCTTTTTTAAAAAGTGTGACATCATTTACAGAATGCCACTGAGTGCTTTTAAGATACTAAAGAAACAACGAAACTTGTTTTGGATTTTTGTTTTCTTTTACGCAGTTGATTAAAATAGTTAATGTGTTGCGACAAGAAAAATTTTAAATAAATTTTCATCCTAAGTTTTAAATGATATACATTATTGAAAATTGTTTTCTTCACAAGTATTTTGTTGAGAAAAAAATTTTAGTGACTTTTATAAAGTTATAGGCTTATTTATTTTCCCTTTATTGTTTGATGTATATTTATTCTTTTTTCTAATATTTTTACTACAACTACGGTGATTTTAGCTATTTACAACCCACCTTCAGCGGATAGATGACTTGCTTCTTTGCACAACTCGTATTTACGCCAATCACCATAGTACGCAACGAAACCGACTTCAACGTCTGCTTTAGTAAATTTGACAGCAAGTATGCACAAAAACTATTTGAGGAGCTACACGTAGGTACACACACACACATATGCACAAAAACTATTTGAGGAGCTACATACACACACACACACACACACACAAGCAACTTGTTTTATTATGTGTGTATAGATATATAGACTCATAACGTAACACAATAATGTATAAAGCAATGAGTAACCGCCTCTAAGCAAGGGCTAAGGTAGGAACATGCAATACACCGCCAACTCGTTCATTTCGATCCATGGACTGGTATTCTAATTTCGCTGGTATTCTAATTTCACATTAGCTACCAGTTTTTTTTTCGGCTCTCTTCGCTCTATAAGAGGATTTTGCCTCCAACTCGCTCACTTTCGTATTCAATGCTGATGAGGGCATAATAAGCTCGAAACTGTAGTCCATGGATCGAAATGAACGAGTTGGCGTTGTATTGCACATTAATGTATATTTATTTATAACTTGAAACATAATTTTTAGTGAAATTTTCATTTTTTGATACTTTAAATAACCAGAACGTTAGAAAAAGAAACTAAGCTGCGTTATTTACAACAATAGAATAAATTTTTGTGACTAAAACAAGTAACTTTCTTTTCATAATGTATTTTAGTTTTTATCTCTTATTTCCTTTAATACCATACCAACACGCACTCCATAAGATTTCTAACGCAGATTTTTTCTAGATACTTTTTAAGATGTAAGAGATCAAATGAGATTCATTGAAGGAACGATCAATAATTCTAAAAACTCACTCGAAAACAACGGAAAGCAAACATTCCAACATCAGATTTGCCATTGGCAGAGGAAATAATTCTGCTTCATTAAACGCGATAATCTTGGTCATCCAAGGTCGTTACATGCAAACTGAAGATAAGTTCTTTAAATCCTCTTTCAGAAATACTCATTCAATTACTATCATGATAAACTCAACTGTGAAAATCAAATTTAAAATCGCTAAACTAAAAAGATACAAAAAACAAATCAACTATACCGAAAAAGCGTTTGGAATTCACGTACTTATCAAGATAAAGTGCATCAAAACAAAGAAAATTCAGCGTAAATACAAAAATATTTTGTTCTTCTATATCATTTTGTGTCTTCCGTTACACTTTGAATGCAGTGCTAGAAACTAAGCCCATTATAGACGATACGATCTAATATCTGTTGTAGAAAATCAATTTTTGGGCTTCTTAACTGTAGATTTGGAACACTCTTTAATTGCTGTTAACTCTTAAAAATGTAACACAAATTTCCGATTGCTAGTCTAGATGGTTGAAGTAAAGTGCTGCAATAAAAGAGTTTTCGCTCCATTTGACTTACCGCCCTGATTTGCTTTCATAAAGCATCTAATATTTTTCGTCCTAAACACTTTTTGATAACTTCAAATCACACATTGTAGTAATGACAAATGTAATAAAAAATAGAATCAAATAGTTTGGTTATTTCAAATAGCATGATAATAAAACGCAGTTTCAATAAAACTTTTTTTTGTGTGAAATTATGTTATAATTAATTTCAAAACATACTACATCGCGGCATACCTGCATTGCAAAAAACGAGCTGTTGATTTTACAGTATAATACTGGCAGCCGAGGTTCCAATTTAAAACTGTAAAATAAACAGTAATAAACTGCAAAACTAGCAATTTTACAGTTTCTTAATGTACAGTTATAAATTTTACAGTTTATTGACGTAAAATTTAGCTGTATTATAATGTAAAAACAACAGTATAATACTGGCAGCAGAGGTTCCAGTTTAAAACTAAAATGCACTGTAATAAACTGTCAAATTAGTAACCTTGCAGTTTATTACTAATTGGCAATTTTACAGCTTAGTACTGTAAAAATGGAAATTTTACAGTTTATTACTGTAAAACTAGCAATTTTTAGCTTACTACTATAAAATTACTGTCTGTTTGCGTTTTGTGCGCCTGACGCTTCCATCTGAAAAAGGGGAGTTAGGTTTTGGATGCGCACTACCCGATGCCTTCAGCTTTTGTTCGCTTACTACTTCCTCGTTGCTTTTCCCCCCTATTTCGAGAAAGTCCGAAGAGACTTGGCGCATGCGCAGATGCGGCGGAGGTCGACGAAAAAATTTTAGACAGTAGCTGTATTTTACAGTAAATTATTCATTTTTTATAGTGTGTCAGTTTGATTTTTTCCTGAAGGGACAAAGAGGGAATTACGGTCTTCAAAGCACTTTCATTGGAAAATAACAAAAAATATTCCCACTCGTATGGAAAAACATTAATTTTTCAAAACCAGGGAGGGGGCAATTGATCAGCCCCCTTAAATGACGGGCCTCAATACGGTCATCTTCACCTCCGACTCCGAGGTCTTCGATTCCGACTCTTTTACCCCAAAACCACTCCGACTCCTATTCTGACATCCACATCCACACCTCTGACAGAGTTTCGGACACGAAGGGAAAGTGACAGACTCCGACTCTGGGAATTTCAAAGCTATCGATTCGACGTCCCCGACTCATACCCGCAACCAGTACAGACAGATCACTATTCTTTAAGTATAAAAAAAATTGTTTTTAAAAAGTTGATACTTCATATGATATTTTATAATGTTTGTTATACTATCGGCCCCGTTTAAATGAATACCGGCGTCGGTTCCAAGAAATATGATTTAATTAAGCGGAGAATTTGATTAAGTGGTAAATTTTCTTTGCCTTTTCAAACTGACAACATTTAATACAAAACATAACAATAATTACTTAGCAACTACATAAAGGAAGTAATTAATGCTGTTAGTAAA
>JAXGGA010007288.1:0-63693 GCA_038373865.1 Uloborus plumipes | reverse complement strand
CTTTTTCTCCTTTGAGCGAGCTGAACCAAGGGCGGATCCAGCTTCTGGTTAAGGAGGGGGTCATTTTCGGAAAGGGGGGGTCAAAGTGCAATTTTTGTGCAAAAATGGGGTGGTTTGGCAGTTTTTTTCGTAAAATAAGTCCCAAAAATGCAATTTTTTGCTATATTTGGTCGGTTAAGGGGGGGGGGGGGTCATGATCCCATGACCCCACTCTGGATCCGCGCCTGAGCTGAACTTACTGAAACTTTCCTCACCATCTTGAAGGCGCGAAGCATCTCAATAATTCGAATGATTTTTTTTATACAGGAAAAAAGTAAAGGCGTGAAGCGCCTGTAAGCGAGTCGCCTTGGCGGGGAGTAGTTTTCTTGACATTTTCCTCACTACTTTCAGGGCACGAAGTGCCCGTGCAACGCCGGGCCACGTTCGTGGTACGTCTTGAAATCGAATGAACATTAAATTATATCAAATAAAACTTCAGAATGAGGTAAAAGTTAGAGAGGGGGGACGTTATGCATCAACATGCCGCAGGAAGCTAATCTAGCTGCCCTGGCAGCTAGTATATACTAAGATTTTCGAAAACTCTCAACGAACACAGCAATTTTGCCCTTGAAGTTTAACATAATCCACCGATTTAACCGTAATTTCAATGTAAAATTGGTCGCCAAATTTAAATTTATTAACATAGGGAACCGATTGTGTCAGGTAGCTCAGCCTCAACCATTCTTCCATGATTTTAATGTGAACATTAAAAGGCAAGAAATATAATGTCTTTCGCACCATCTCTTTGAAGTGATTACAATCTATAACAGTAACCCTCAAATAAGCAAGATTTCCCTGGCTGGGAGGTTTGGTAAATTTCCAGATTATTGCCAAACTTTACGACGCCAAATACGAAGAGTAAATTCATAGCGGTGTTACCGAAAATGTCAGAATGGAACTATTAAAAATTTAGGTTTGGCGGCATTACATACATGTTTTAAACATGCAATAAAATACTTTTTAGACTGCAAACAACTACTGTTCCTTCACAGAGCGTTTTTTTTTCCTTTAATTTGGAGAAAGAAGTGTTTCACTGGCTGGGAGGTTTGGTAAATATCCCTATTGTTGCCAAACTTTACCACGCCAAATACGAAGAGTAGCTGATAGCCATCGCTAATTTTTTAACAATAATAGTTCCATTCATACATTTTTGGTAACACCAAATTTTGAGGAATTCAACTGAATAAATTTAAATTCCCTCCGACCCCTCTGAACTAAAATTATTATATCCTTTAGTTCAAATGCGCTCCATCTTTTAAACTCCACTTAAAGTCATGTTAAAATTTAAATCAATTCGCCAAATAAATCAAAAAGACAGAAAAGTAAGAAAGAAATAAGAGATATTAAACATTCAAATTGAATAAATTTTCAAGGCTTAAATCTATACGCACAATTTTAACCACAAAGTAACTTCAGGGACAAAAGAGCAGCTGATCAGGAAAATGGACCTAGTGCTTCAGTACTGCGTACATAGTTAAGCCTTGAAAATTGATTAAATTTGATTAATTAATATCTCCTGTCCTAATTAACGGACAGAAACGTGCTACAACTTTTCTTTTGCAGAAAAAAAACCCCCTTTCCAGTGATATATAATACTTTGGGGTGGGGGAAGGTTTTCCCCCCTCAATTATGGCGGATACACCAAAAATGAGACTAATTAATTAATTTAAAAATAACTAATTCGAAATTAAAAATTTGGGCTTCGAGGTGCATTGTACTGGGATACGTTCGAATTTTTGAGCCAAGTTTCAGGTCTGTAGGTGCTGTGAGGGCTTCTGGCCAGCGGTTACAAACGTACAAACAAACGAACACCGTCATCTTTATATATATAGATATAGAAGAAAGTATTGGTTTCGTGAAAATTTTCGAATGTCGAATTTTGACGGATTTGCACGTTTTGAGGTGCGCTGAGTCCATTTCGACCATTTTTGGAAAATGTCTGTCTGTGTGTGTGTGTGTGTGTGTGAGTCTGTATGTGTGTGACCAGTTTTTGTGGCCGCGCTAGAGCAAAAACTACTGCATGAAATCAAACAAAAATTTTTGCACATATGTACCACCATGTGAACTGGTGCACCTGACTTTGTTTAGCGAATTCCTCCAAGGGGGGTGGAGCAATCGCACGTGTTCTGCGCGGGAGGTGATTGCTATATCTCAGGAAGTAACCGGCGGAATCAAACGAAAATTGGTCCATAGGTAGATCCTACTGAGTACAGGTGCTGATTTAATTTGCGTGTCAATGTCTCGAAGGGGGGTGGAGCAATCGCACGTATTCTGCGCGGGGGTGATTGCTATATCTCAGGAAGCAACCGGCGGAATCAAACGAAAATTGGTTCATAGGTAGACCCTACAGAGTACAGGTGCTGATTCAATTTTTGTGTCAATATCTGGAAGGGGGGTGGAGCAATCGCACATGTTCTGCGCGGGGGTGATTGCTATATCTCCGGAAGTAACAGGCGGAATCAAACGAAAATTGGTCCATAGGTAGACCCTATTGAGTACAAGCGCTGATTCAATTTGTGTGTCAATATCTCAAAGGGGGTGGAGCAATCAAAAGTGCCTATTTTGTCATTGCACCTACTGTATCTCTAGAAATATTGCTGAGATTTGAATGAAATTTGGAATAACACTAACCCAATATGGAAGCAAGCATCGATTAAGTTTTGGCGCTAATCGCCCCAGGGTTAGGGTGGGGTGATTTTTGCGCTTGGTCAACAATGCGAAAAATTTATTCATTAAAAAATCGCTTTCACGCTATTTAATTATCAAAACAGTTGAAAACTTTCAATGATTTGAAATTTTTAACTGTTGCCAATTTCTTTTTACTAACAAATAAAATGTTTGCAATTAATCTAAACAAGGCTTTTGCAATAATTTCCAATTTCGCTCATTGATTCTGCATTTGCAGGGTTATTACGATAATTGGGAAATTGGAGATGTCTCCAATTATTCTGGCGAGTACGTATTTTATTTTGTAACTGGAATTCATAAGATAGATATAGAAGAAAGTTTCGTGACGGCTACCAGCTAGTTTTTTTTTGAGGTAGACATGTTGGAAATTTTCAAGGTGCCGCTAGATTCAAAATTCTTCCCTTTGTTTTCTGTTGGTAGGCAAGATTAAGTGGTAAAACTTAATCTTGCCTACTCATCAAGATTAAGTTTCACCACTTTGGATCCAACTTATTTGCTTTTACTTGCAATTTTTCATTGTTGCAGAGCTAGGGTTACCAGAAAAAGGTTTTGGAACATTGCTAAGTTTTGCCAAATCCACGTGACGCTAATAATTGCTCACAGTGGAAAATTATCAAAACGTGATACCTTGCCAGAAAAGAAAACCATTCAAACACACGCTGGATCGAAAGTGGTCAAACTTAATCTTGATGCGTCGGCTCGTCTATATAGGGGCCTTAGGTCTATATAGAGCCGCTATATAGACAGGCCGTCGCATCAAGCTTAAGTTTCACCGATTTGGATCCAACTTATTAATTTTGACTTTCAATTTCCATTCTTGTCGCGTTAGGGTTACCATAAAAAGCTTCGGGACATTGCCCAGCTTCGTTAAATTCACGTGAAAAATTACCGATACCCGATAACTCGCCAGAAAAGACGACCACTCACCGAAAAAGACAACTCTCAAACACGTGCTGGATTCAAAGTGGTCAAACTTAATCTTGATGCTCCGGCTTGTCTATACAGGGGCCTTAGGTCTGTATAAGGGAGTTTCAACCACTGGCAGACTAGTAGCAGTCACCGAAGAAATTTTGCGACTTCTTGGAGGCTTTCCCCTGCTCGCCTTAAAAATTTTTAATTAAAAAAAATGCATTTATATGATACTTATTACGTTAATTTTGTGATTACTAGAATAGAGAATTTTTGGTGACTGCTTCTAAATTTTTATTTACGTATGTGTAATAAACTACAGTCAGTAAATTTCTTTAATATAAATATTATTGCAAGAGAAAAACAATACATATTTCACTATTTATTTTTAATGCCTAGTAAAGACTTTTTTTTTTATAAAAGAAAATAAAAGGTGGGGGGATCGGGCTCACCAATTCGTGTGATTTTACAGGTTCTCGAGACAAAATTGGTCAAGAGACGTTGGTTTAGATTTAATGCTCTTCACTACAAAAAATGTTGCAGGAAAATCTGTTTCATCAAGATATTCCTCGTGGAATCTAATGTTCTATTTTTCTCCGGGGAGGGGGGGCACAACAAATGGCTCTAAGTAAGCATTTGGATAATGCATTTTGCCGGTATCAATATACGCAAAAATGTGTATTTACTTCAACTTCATTTTCTTCAAAGTTAAGTAACTTCTCTTTTCTCTCTCTTTGAGGGTACCTACTTCTCAAATGTGTTTTGCAGTACTGAAAAATCTAATTTTCTTTGAGTCGAAATGTCACGGATGTCATTCTTCTTTCTTATCAGGTGATCACGATACGTTCTAAGAACGATGTGAAAAATTCGATTTGGGAGACAGAAGATTTATGTCATATGTACCCTGACATATGGCCCCTAAAAGATCGTTAAATTGAATGATAGTTGTATCGAATTGCACACGGCAGAGGCTAACGCTTTTCGAAATTTTTTGTTTTTACTTTTGAAAAGAATGATAGCCGCATAGGTCAAAATTTTACAAACTTAGCTAGGAATAGATTTTGGTTCCTCTTCAGTTCCTTTAATAAGAGTACCATTAACCTATTAACTGGGTGTGACGAAATATTTCGTCATACATAAAAGCCTACAGCAATGGGCATGACGAAATTTTTCGTCATGGAAATTAATCGTAATATATTGAACGCATCACGTTCTACGTTGTTCTTATCTATTAAATCTTAGAGTGGTTATATATATGCCATCATATTGTCGATGCGTCATGAATTTTCATGTTCTTGTAATCTGTAACTTGAGCGCTATTAACGGGAAAACGGGCGCTGCATAATCTATACTTCGAGCTGCCACAATTTGGATTCATTTTAGTCTGCATTTCAGTATCTTACATGTTAGTAATAACTTTCTGATTTGAATATTCTTATTGTGAATTTCAGTGTTTTATACATTTTTATTAGTAATAAATTTATGACTTAAGTACTTTTTATTTTCTACAAAATATGGCTAAAGATATAAAATATTTTATCAAAATAAATAAAAATCATAAGTTAAAAACGATATTCTTTTATTATTTGAGGTGTGATACTAATTATCGCTGCGAAAAAAAAGTCCCCATTGTGAAACGAGTTGAGCAATAGCTAATTCCCCGGTTAACGGGTTAAGTCATAAAAAAGTGGACCAGAGAAAACCAGCTATTGTTAAACATTAATAACTTATTTCTTTCTTAATGCAATTATTTGTTCGACTCGTTTTAATAGACTTCTTGGAAACATAATGGAACCATACAATAACTGCCGTGCTAAGCACAAAAGTCGTATCTGCATTTTTAACAAAGTTGAGTTATCACCACCAGGTGGCTCTTTGTGACGTATTTTACCTGAATACAAAATTATGTCATCATTTGAGAGCGGGAAATATTTTTAAAATAATTCTGGAAAAGTTTAATCTGAATCAAAAGATGTGTATCTCACTTTGAGCTCGATTGCAGATATTATTCAACCGCGACGAGATGGCCGGTGTCAATCAAATGAGGAAACAAGTCCATTCCTTAAAATAGGTAGAATTTCTACCCATTCAAATTCCCCCATCAATTTTGAATTCCAATCCTCAATTTTCATCTGCGTATCACCCCTTCCTAAAAATGGATAATCCTGAAAAAAGGAGGAGTCGTAGGCCATCTCTGCGAAGTTGAATTATACCACTTTTGCGCTTAGCACGGCAGTAATACAATAGCGCTTTGAAATTAGCGAATTTTTCTATTTTTGTCAACACGCGCGATTTGGGCTTGGCGAAATATCGGCAACATTTTAATTCAAGATTACATCAAACAATAGCAGCTATGTTTTTATGGGGATTTTTAAGACATAAAGTGTATGATAACAAACCATAGACTATTAGAAAGCTGAAGCAGAATATTCGAGACGAAATTAGGAGCCTGTAACCAGAAACATATTTTGGCGTAATGGAAAACGCGCGAAAAAGAGCGCATCTCGCTATGGAGCGAAAACTGGAAACATTGGTCTAATGTCATATTTCATACATAACCCAAGTAGCACACTTCGTTTTTTAAACGTTGTAAAACGGTTATTAACGTTGTGACAACCGCTTAAAAACGTTTATAAAACGTTTAAAGGTTATTTGTGCTACCTGGGAAGGTATCAATTCCCACAAAATGTGTGTGTGTGTGTGTATTCAATAAAAAATAGATGAAATAAATGATCATTACAAGAGCTATAAATGTTTAACATTGGTAGATCTTCTTTCATCCGGGAAAATGTATTGTCTTCTTGGAACACATGAAAACTGTCCATTTACCGAAATCGCTATTGATGAGGATGACAGTGGTATAAGTCAATTTCCAGGACGCTGATTGAACAAGCAAAGTGTTTTTTCCCAAAGAAACATAGCTTTCTCCATAATAGTCATGTATTTAACTTTCTGTAAATCCTTTGGCGTAAGTCTTTAAAGTTTCATTAAAACAAATTGCAAATAACTTTTCTTAAACATTGTTGTATGATAAACAAAGGACTTATGTTGGAATGCAAATACTTTTCTTGAAATAAGCTTTAACAGAGACCGTTTTTTTTTTAATTTTGAAGATGTTTTGGCATTTTTTCAGTTGTTCGAAACCATATTAAGATGACTCGTGCCACTGACCTTTTAACCATGGCACACGCACTTGATTTTTGTCATTTTATGAATAAAAACTTAATTATTTAGGTTTTAAAAATTATATTTCTTGACTGATTTCATTGTTTCCTTGGAAGTCTTTTACGGTTCTTGAGGAATTTTTCTGATAATTTTCTTTAGTGGTTTTCTGACTACGACGAGTGTGTTTCAACACGAAATAAAACTTCGTCTTGCTATTTCGTGTTTAAAGCGCGGGATTTTACAGAACAGGTTTTTCTAAATATGAGCTAATATTTAGAAAAGTGCCAATTTGAGTCCCAAGTGAATTTTCACTAGTATTTCAATACCTACTTAAAAAAATAATTTTCCCCAGAAAGAAGTCAAGGTTTTGCTTTCATTTCATCTAAAAATATCAGAAAAAAAATTTTTTTTCTTCAGAAAATATTTGTTTTATACATCAAAAATCAGATCGGCAACGTGTCCCCAGTAGCAAAGCTTAGCATGCAAACAGCTTAAGCGCACTTTCAAACTTCCAAAAAAAAAAAACGCACTTGCACAAAAAACGATTCTATTTTTACCCCATTGTTAATATTTTACTTCATTTTTGTTTTTATCGATTTCTGATTTTCTAGGGAATGTGAAATAGGCATGTCCCTGAGTTCCGCGTCAGAGCGGTAACAATAACTTCCGATCTATATTTAGGCTCCCAAAATCATTTCCTGCACCGATACAACGTGATACTGAGTACCTGGTGTGATGTTTTATCGCATCGTAATTAAAAATTTGCATTTCTGCATCTGAAATTGCAGGTAAGATTTTTTAAAGTGATTTATAAAATGTGTGCCATTTAAGTCATCAGATCGGTAACACGAGCTAAAATGCACAGTTTATATTATTTTAAAAGTTTATAGTCCTATATTGCAAGGGAAAAACCACGTGTTTGATTTTGGTTTAGCGCGATCGACTCGGAAATAAAAAAAAAAAACTTTCTCGGTTTGTCAGATCGGTAACAGTCAGATCGGTAACATTGAAAAACAGCGAATATGTTACCGAACTAACTCTCACGTTTCAGAATTATTAAAAAGCAAAAATCATAGGTTTTAGCCATATATTGAATATGTTTGTTCTTAAAAAATGAAAAGCAATGAGTTTTAGTACGATTGCTTCATTTGTGGTTTGTATGAATTGACAATAGAAGCTAGTAAAATAAGAAAAATTGACATTGCAGAAATTAAGTTAATTAATAATTATTATTTTATTTATTTATTTTTTTGGTGCTTCAATTTCTCATCACTTCGCTTAATAACTAGATAATAACTAGCATGCTAAATTTGAATTTCTAATCAAGAAATTAAATTTCCTGCAACTAATTAAAGAAAAGCAAGTAGCAGAGTTGTGTGTTGAAAAAGTTGAAGTTGTGTGTTGTTTCAAAACAAAACAAATGTTTTATTAGCTTTGGATTTGGTAATCTCATAATTTATTTTATCTAAAAACTTCATCGCTCATGTTTATTTCCAAGAAATTCTTTCTTATAATAAAATTTGATTTTTTAGTTAATATATATATATTAATATAATTATCTTAATTCTATGTTAAAAATGCAAGGAAATGATATCATTTTTAGCGATGTTAATGAAGACTGAAAGCATAAACTCAGATATGTAGCTCATATTAACATCAGATCTGTAACACTCATCAGATCTGTAACGGCTTAAAAGTGAGTAATCTAAGGAGGGGGTAAATAACTTCCTTGACCTCCCCCCTTTTATTTTCTTGCATTTAGACCCAATTTAGACTTAGAATACAATATTAATTTTCTTATACAAAAAATTTTTTTAATCAGAAAACTCCAATTTCAAATTGGCACTTTTCAAAATATTGCCTCATATGTGATCATTGAGCCCAATGAAAGCTGCAGGGAGAACATTCTGATAAATATAATATCAATGCATAATATGAAAATGAGTTTCTGCTTAAAGCCTGGTATTTATTCATGAAAATGAATAAGCAGTTTTGCTCTTTTTTGAATCATTTAAGTATCATAATTCGTATACAATATAAGTTTTATGCCTTGTCGATTGCTTAAAATTGTAGCAATAGCTTTTACTTTTTCAGATTTTTCAAGAGAACAGATCTCTTTCAGATAGGAAGCACTTGATGCATATTTAATGTTTGCAACTTCTAAAAGAACTAGAAAAAGATTGCTTTTATTGAATGGAAAGTGATTCCTAGATTATCAATCATTTTTGACGTTACGTCAACGGTGCATAAAGATTACATTCTGACTAGTACATCTTTCTCTTCTTTTTTTATGCTTACATATTTTGTATTAAAATAAAAAAAGGGAGCTTCGTAACCATTCAAAGGGTGCATGCATTTTTTTTTCTGACCGGCGCATTTTTAACGCTGTTGTTCCAATATTTACTTTTCAGCACCAATGCATTTAGGGTGCGTTCTGGTAAGTGCGTACCCTTTTTTTCAAAGTTCATGTTCTCAAGGATGCTGCTCTGATGAAAAATCTAGCACACTCACAATTTTTTTTTACTTTTCTTTCCAGATCCTTTACTAAGATTTTCAAGCATATAATATGTCAAATAAACCATAAGCATAGGTTTTGTGACCTGGTTTATGACACCTATTCTACGGTACGCACTTTCCCTACCTAGCGGGGTAAGTGCGTCCACCTTAAATTATGTGAATATGAGCAGAAAAAAACTTCTGGCACATATTAAATATGTTAGGTAATTGCCTTGGGATAATTCCTAATACTAGAGATCAGCACTTGCTTGCATGGATGAAACGCAATCAGTGATATCCCACGTGTCTTACTAACAACTGTAATTTGAAGATTGAGAGAGTTGTGTTTGTGATTCTTGCTTTGTCCTTTTAATAAGACCAAGTGAGCAAATGTAAGTTGTTTTTATTTAGTAATAATCACTTATAGTCTACATAGTTTTATTTTGGTTTAATACATTAATCAGTCTGTGTTTAAGCCAGGGTTCGCACTTACCCCTTCTTAAATGTAAGATGAGATATGTGCGTCCAATAGCGTTGTTGTAAGTGCGTAACCCTGTGATTTTCTTTAATTCTATTTGTATGGTAGATCGTTAGGTGACTTGAGTGAACAATTCGTTTTTTTTTTGTTTTGAATAAATACGGTTTTAAAATATTTTTCTTACTAGAATCAGCAGCAGTGAGAAAAAGCACAAAATAAAGAGCAAAAAAAAAAAAAAAAAAAAAAAAAAAAGATCATGATATAATACTTGTACCTTTTTTTTTCTTGTATATTGAAATAGTTTTTCACAAGGTGTTCTTAATTTTCTTAAATATAATTTATTCATTATTCCAGCTTCGTTTTTTGAATCAGTTGGTTCCTTATTTAGTGTTTCACTTAATTTCATTGCTTCATTTGTCATTCTGGTTTAAACTAAGTATAACTTATGATCGCTATTTTCAACGAAAAATTTACTAACTGATACCTAAAAGCCAATATATTTCAGAGGTAATGAATAAAATTGAAATCTTATGCCGCATTCAATGTAAATATAAATACTTGATGGAAATGACGTCGGATTTATAATCGGCTTATACAAGAGTTATAAGCAAAATTAAAGGTGAATTACGAGAGTCGGATTTTCCACGTAATGGTACACACTTGCCTCATCATAATGGCACGTACTTGTTCCGCATAATAGCACGCATATGCTTCATGATAGTGGTACGCACTTGCCCCATCATAATGGTACGCACTTACCCCTACCTTACTTTAAAGAAAGGGAAAGTGCGTACCGTCATATAAGCAAATTTTAGTTAGAGTATTTGATCAAAATAACCCATGTATGTTATTAGTAGCTATTACTCAAAAGAAACAATTTGCATTTCTTGACTTCAATTGCTTAGTATGACTGCAAGAGAAACTGAAACAAAACCTTCACAATCTTTACTTCAGAGTTTTTTTGAAGACATTTAAGTTGTCTCTGATTGTGTTTTGTCTATTGAATCCAGGCCTGAATTCTACCTATTGAAATTATCATTAGACAGTTATCTAACATAGTCAATGTGTTGCAGAAGCCGTTTCAGGACAGTGTTCATATAATTCCCAGTGGACGCACTTACCCCGTGGACGCACTTACCAGAACTCATTCTATTTAATTTTTCAATGGACTTTACTCCGTGCCTTATTTGAATTTTATTTGAGAATCACGAGAAGATATTTTCAGCGTTTGATTCTATAATGCAAAGTTCTTTTTTTCAATAGTGGTTGTTGTACGTTAAAAAAATAATTCGACATTTATTGCTAGTATAAACTTTCAATCGCTCACCAATATGTTTCTGAACTTTAAATTATATTAGAACACTTTTAAACAGTGCCGCATGTGCGTAAAGTTCACCTTTTAATCATACGGAAAGGATAGCTTGAAAAATCGCGACATCTAAAAAGAAAATTACAAAACTCAAGTATTAACAGTCAGAATAGGCATTTAATCATAATTTATCGGTGAAAAGGCAAATCTCTATACTGTGATAAGCTAAGTAATTAAGTTTAAACCAATTAAATATTCTCACTTTGACTACTAGATATTGTTAAGAGACTTACCAAACAAAACATTACCATAGCCGAATTTTAAAACACACCGGCTGGTTTTTTAATGATTTTTTTAAAAACCCATGCGTAATAAAGCAGGCCTTGAGAAAATAAACCCGTGACCTCAGAGGGCTGTAATTTCAGCCTTTTATCCACAAAAATTGCATTGCAGCTTTACTATCATGCATGGCGGAGTTTTTTTTTTTAAATCTTCCATTTATCTTTTCCGTCGTTATTAGTTTAAGTCCCTTAATTCACTATGGAAATTGCATTCGTCAAACCTGCCGCGGGTGTTAGCGATGATGGTTTCAAACTTTTTGCAGAGAAAACCATATAAACATTTTTGGAAAGGTTTTACTTGGCAACTTTTACCTACTACGGCAACCCTGGGAAATAGCGCGTTGCGAAGATGAAAAAAAAAACCTCTTTCCACTCGAGCCGACACGCAATACTTCTCACTCCGGCTTAGCGCTCTGGGTCAAAGAGACAAAAATCAACAGCCATATGACGTCACAGTTGCTTGAATTTTAAAAAAACCTGTTTTTCGTATTGCATTTTTTTTTCACCAATGATGTTCATGTATGTTGTTGTATCATATAAAAAAGAAAATTAAAAATCGAAAACTTCCCTATTAAGAAAAATGATTTTTCAATCAGCTAGAAAAACTCCCCCATAATCCAACCTCCTTTCATTCTTCTGTAACGTGAAATCTTTTCAATTTCGTCTTCATTTCTACGTACTTGTTGTTGAATCTTCCTCTCCGTCTGCCTTTCTTGGAAGTTAAATACAACTCAAGTATTGACGGTGAGAACAGGCATTTAATCAAAATTTATTGGTAGGAGGGCGAATCTCGATATTGGGATCAGCCAAATTAAGAAAATGATTTTTTAATCAGCTGGAAAAACTCCCCCATCACAATCTAGCTTCCTTTCATGATGTGGTGTGTGAAATCTTTCGAATTCTGTCTTCATTTCTATGTACTTGTTGTTGAGTCTTTCTCTCTGTCTGTCTTTCTTGGGAGTTAAATATAACTCAAGTATTAACGGTGAGAAGAGGCATTTAATCATAATTTATCGGTAGAAAGGCGATTCCAAATATTGGGATAAGGCAAATTGAGAAAAATGATTTTCCAATCAGCTAGAAAACCTCCCCCACAACCCAATCTCCTTTCATACTCTGTTATGTAAAATCTTTTAAATTGCTTCTTCATTTCTACGTACTTGTTGTTGAGTCTTTTCCTCCGCCTGTCTTTCTTGGAAGTTAAATATAACCCCTTCCAGCTTTTAGCGAATCAGGAGAGCGAAATTAGTAGGCGTTTAGATCTTAAATATACATTTGGAAGTCGGTAGTGCGGGAAATGGGCAGAGGAACACTATTTCACTCATTTGAGCGAAAACGGGCTTTTAAGCTTTCAAATTATGCGTGCCATTAGAGTTCTTGTGAAAACAGAATCTTGACCTGTTTTTCTGTGTCGGAAGAAAAAGTTCGATTTCGCGCCGCCTACAAAGTGTGGTTATTTTTAGCTCTGATGATGCCAGAGCAAAAATAATGATGCGGTTCGTTGAGATTAGAGAAAGACATGAGTTATTTCATGCGTATTTACACGGATGATAAAATTTTCTTACGTTTTTGAAAATGGAAAGATAATTATTTGGCGTAAATGAATCGTGCTAAATCGTAAATTCACATTTGGAAAATTCATTATATTGAGTATGCTTCATAAAAGTTTTGTTTATCTTAAAGTCAGAAGAATTTATTGGTTATTTTGAAGAAAATGAAGCATATTTCTGAGTTATCAAATAAGTTTGATTTTGTCGACTGAAAAAGAAATTATTTACGTTATTTACATGAAATCTTTTTGGGAAAGTCATTCAAAGAAGTTTCATTTTTTTATTTTGAAAAGACGAAAGTTTATTGATTAATAAGTCATTAGTATAATTTTCACTATTAATTCTATCATTTGTTTAGAAGAAAATTGTTCTTGATAATCTGAAGTTTTAACACATCACTTCTTGAAACATAACTCTGACAGTTATTTTACATTTTTTTGAAATCCCATTGAAGTACGATTAAGAGTTTTTTTTTTTGCTTCAAAACAAATTTATTCCGAGCAATTACATCTGTCCTTCCAATGTTCGTAATTCACAACTTCGTTCTTGCAAAACAATCAAACTAAGAACACGAAGGACAAGCTCTAGAAAATTGATTCGAAAAATGTTCATCCTAAATTTGATATCACAAGCATTAGGAAATAAAAAGGACATTAATGGATCAAGCTTGTTATAATCGATCATAAGAGGGATATTATTTTTTCCAATTGAAATCGAAGAAATTCATTTCAAAGACAAATTTCATGAAGAAAATTTGGGATAAAAACGAATAAAAGCCGACGAACAGTCAAACACTACACATTTCAATTTATTTTACAAATGCGCTATTCAAATGTAACAATTTACAAATGTTAAAGTTTTTTTGAGAGCGAATTTATTGAAAATACTCAGAGAAATAACACAATAGACCCTCCCCCCCCCGTTCGAATTTGAATTATTATTTCTCACACCAAGAGCCAAAGCAATGCTCATCTTTGTTCTGTAGTTATTGAACCTGGAATACTCGTTTGATAAAATCACTCAATCGACATTAACGCCCCCCCTCAGATCAAACCCGGTCGGCAGATTGATAGTCAAAAAACATTGCACAACGGAATGTAATAAGTAATAAGATGAATACGTAGCTCACAAAAGAAAAAAAAATCCATATTTACTGGGTTTAATTTCCAGCAAAAGAAGTGTGGGAGCCGTATAGTCTTCTGAACTTACTCTAATGAGCAACAAGTCAGCATTCCGTCATATCATCACTAATTCACATTAAACTGATGAAGCCATTTGAACAGTGTTACCCGATTTAAGGTAGAAAGATACGGGTTCCGTTACCACCAGTAAGATGCACCATGAAGATAAAGATGGATTTAGTTCAAACAGCCCACGATAGATGGAAGCACCATCTGTCAACGTTTTGATAATTTTGATCCAAACTAGAAGCCGAACAACTTCTGGTTTATCACCCCCACAGGTATTGTTATGGAATGGGAATTTGCAGGACTTTTGAAAACGACATATTTAGCGTGCTCCCAACAACATTAGCAAACACGGAGAATCATTGAAGGGACATCGTACTCGAAACACCCGATATCCTCCAGTTACGAGATCACCGAAAAACTAATCACGCCACCACGGCCCAAGAGGAAAACGGACGTACAATTAAGCTTTGCACCCATGTACCCCCTAGTTTATATCATTAACACACTTAATTAAAACAGGGCACATGAAAACGTCTGGATTAGTCAAAAAATGTAAACTTTCTATAATTATTCAAAAAGTGTATACCCCGCACAAAAAGATTAAAATAAAATGTTTCCAGTTTTTGGAATAATAGAAATTACGTTCTCTGGTACAATGGAAGTACGTACATAGCTTAATTATATGCAATGTTTTTTTCCTGCTTATTTCCCTTTATGAGAAAGCATTGCTTACTTAATTTAGGATGAATTTCCTCCACTTTGCCTTTTCCAAGAGAGCTTAATTAAATTTCTGTCTGTGGAATTATTTTGTTTGCTTTACAGTTTCGCCTAAACTTTTCTGACGTGAAGCCCCATTTAAAGGAATTCAATCTCCCAGTTGGATTTAGCCGTGAGTTTTCGTGGAAGATGCTGAAGTATAATTTGTTTGCATATATTAGTTCTGTGAAGTGGTTAAGTGGAATGGCAATAACTATCAATTAGAATTTGAACAATCAATGGTAATTAATAAACAACTTTTATATTTTCTTTTTTATTTACTTCAAAATAGTTACTAAAGCTTCAAATAGACTTAATGCAGTTATCAACACGTATGTTTTTGATTTCATTATCTTAGTTGTTGAACAACTTTTCCATCAAGCTATTTCTGCTTCTTTGAACTTTTTGTACTTATTAAGGTTACTTTCAATCGAGACATTAACGAACACGCATTCCTCTGTATCTGATACTTTAGTAGCTTATATTTTCGGTCCAAACATATTTAAAACTAAACAAAAACAATAAACAGAAAAAAGGAAAAAACTGTTTGTGAATTGCTTAAATAATTCTAGAAACGGTATTTTTTTATGCTTGTCAAAAAGAAAATAAAGTATATAATTTAGTTTATTCATTTATTTTTGACAAAAGCTTCATTTCACTTGAACTGACTTTATATGAGCAAATGAAAACAAAGGTTAAGCAAAGACGCCAAAACGAGCAAATGTTATCAGTCTTCTCAGAGTTTCTTTGGTCTGCGATATGGTAAATATACTCTATCAGTTGTTGCAGTGACCCATCGAGGCAGTGGCAGATTTACCCATCGCAAGATCTCCGATTTTTTTGAGCCGGGGCAAGAAATTAAAATTGCCACCTTTACCCACCTTCCTTCATCGAGTTTCAAAAAAGGAAACCCAAAAACAGGGTGAATTAGCCGCCCCCAGAAGCTACAGCAAGAGACAGGGGGGCTGATTGTTCACATCTACACTTGAAAAAAATAAAGTGTTGTTTTTTCAGTATAATACTGGCAGCAGAGGTTCCAGTTTAAAACTAGCATTTTTACAGTTTCTTACTGTAAAGCAGCAATTTTACAGTTTCTTACTGTAAAGCAGCAATTTTACAGTTTCTTACTGTAAAGCAGCAATTTTACAGTTTCTTACTGTAAAGCAGCAATTTTAGTTTCTTACTGTAAAGCAGCAATTTTACAGTTTATTACTGTAAAGCAGCATTTTTACAGTTTCTTACTGTAAAGCAGCAATTTTAGTTTTTACTGTAAAGCAGCAATTTTACAGTTTCTTACTGTAAAGCAGCAATTTTACAGTTTCTTACTGTAAAGCAGCAATTTTAGTTTCTTACTGTAAAGCAGCAATTTTAGTTTCTTACTGTAAAGCAGCAATTTTACAGTTTCTTACTGTAAAGCAGCAATTTTACAGTTTCTTACTGTAAAGCAGCAATTTTAGTTTCTTACTGTAAAGCAGCAATTTTACAGTTTCTTACTGTAAAGCAGCAATTGCAGTTTCTTACTGTAAAGCAGCAATTTTAGTTTCTTACTGTAAAGCAGCAATTTTACAGTTTATTACTGTAAAGCAGCATTTTTACAGTTTCTTACTGTAAAGCAGCAATTTTAGTTTCTTACTGTAAAGCAGCAATTTTACAGTTTCTTACTGTAAAGCAGCAATTTTACAGTTTCTTACTGTAAAGCAGCAATTTTACAGTTTCTTACTGTAAAGCAGCAATTTTAGTTTCTTACTGTAAAGCAGCAATTTTACAGTTTCTTACTGTAAAGCAGCAATTTTACAGTTTATTAGCGTAAAATTAGAATTTTTACCGTTTATTACTGTAAAATTAACAATTTTTACATTTTGTCACTATACTGAAAAAACATCTTTTTGCTACGGTGTAGATTCGACACTGGATTTACCATGTCGCAATGGGAGTTTCCTTCAGTCAAAAGTACTACTTTTTGTTACCGAAATTGATAGAATGATATAAAAAAATAACATGGGCCCGGAAAATACTTTGATTTTTCTAACAGTTTATTTTTTTATTAATTTTTTCAACCCTACCTTGAAAACGGGGCGTGGTTTTGTGACGTCAGTGGTGCACCTACCTGCTCTCTTTCCAATAATAACACCATTTTGCTTGACTTGAGTTGTCAAATCGCAGGAATCGGTGACGTCACGACCTACATCATCTCACTACAACCAATTAGATTTCGCGCTTACGTGCACCACTGACGTCATGCGCAGATGTTTTTTTTTTTCGGAAAAGCATCTGCTGGTTAAAATAATTCATAAAAAATATATAATTGTGTCAAAAAAAAAGGTTAATTCCTATGTTTTGAAGCTTGTTCTTTCAGAAAAAAATACTTTTAAAATTTCGGAAACTCCCCCATTGCGAGGGGCATGGAGAATACTCAAAAATGCAGATGATAAGCGTTTTTATATAGTTCTATGATAGACAGACGGTGCCCCAAAATACATTGCGACGGGCCCCCAAACCAGAGGAGGGAAGTTGGGGTCAACTCATTAGAACTCTTGATTTCAACATATACACTGCAAAAAATGAACTGTTGTTTTTACAGTATAATACTAGCAGCCGAGGATTCAGTTTAAAACAGTTAAATGCACGGTAATAAACTGTAGAACTAGTAATTTTGCAGTTTATTACTATAAAATTAGTTGTTTTATACTGTCAAAACAACATTCATTTTTTACAGTGTATTTCCAATCGCAATTCATTTGAATATAACGTAACTATTATCATCAACCTCCTTCCCCCTAGAAAGTAATTTCGATTGTGCTAATGAGTTACTGTGTTACAAATTGCAGGAAATTAGTTGTATAAGTATTTAATTAGATGCCTCGAAGGAAAAGTTTAATGATAAAGAAAGAAAATCCTTCATCCCGTGGAGCAGAGATCCGAAGTTAAGTTTCGTCGTCTCAGATTGAAATGGGACGATGAAGGGTATGCCTGAGCTTGCATATATTCGCCGTTTCGCTCGTTTGAATAAAATTAAGGTCAGTAACTAATTACTTAAGATAGTGCAAATATCTTCAGAATTAGTTATTCAATATTTTAGGCTTGAAAAGTATGATGAAATAATTAAGTACTTCTACCGTGCAAGGGCGGATTCAGAAATATTCCAAGGGAGGGGCGATTGACTTTTTTTCTTACTTGCTCACTTTTTTCGCCATGCATTCTTGATATCACAGGTTACTAAACTTCCTTTCGAAGTATCTTGTCTTTGATAAACACAGAACCGCTCCCCATCATTTAAAAATAACATTTAATTAAAACACCAACTTTATAGAACATACACAATCAAGCTAAAACAACACGTTATTTACAAGACACCACACTAAACTCTTCTAGCCGCCAACACACCTTTCCAGGCCACACCCAACACACTTCTCCTCCAGTCTTGTTGCCAAAGTTCGTTCTCGTAATTCCTAGATTGCTATCAGAGCGGCTACAGTTCCTGTGCCGCCAGCACCCTACGATCCTTACAGCTCCCCCTTTTAGGAGCTCATTGTTGACCAAGTCACAATGAAGCTTATTACACACTATACACACAACCTCAAATCAGCAGCTGTGCAACTTCCTCGACAATTTCAAAACCACGAACACATTCTTTTAACACAATGTCCAACATATGTAAAGGAAAGCACAGACTCTACATAAAATTGAATCACAAGGTCATGCTTACGCATACCTTATTTTCGATCATCGGCATTACCAGTTCCTCTTCACGACAAGTTGGCGTGATTTAAACTCATATCCATGTAACCGATCAACCGCTTTCTGTGCAGATGAAACTTTTCTGAATTCGACCACTCCGTAGCCTCTGGACCTCCCGTTACTATCCTCAAAGATCTTAACATAAGATACATCACCGACTTTGACTCGAAATAAGTCCTTTATTGAAGTCCATTTGCAGTCATATTGTATATTAGCAACATAAACACATTGGTTTTTTGAAGCTCTTATGTGTTTTTTCCTATATGAGTGATATCTATTATCCCTTGCAGAACACCGGCAATCTTGATTTGCACTTGAATCGTTCATTGAACATTCAGGCCTGGTCAACAAAGTCGCTTTCTCACATAACGACCTGTAGGCAGTGGGGGATATCAACAGATCATTAACCAGTCTTTTAGACACTGCGCATATTATAGGAATATCTCCTTGGTTTCCATCATCAATTCCCATTCGTAGCACTTTCAGCGGAACAATCTCCCTTTCTCCAAATGCGCTAACAATTTTTACTTTTCCCTCATCTCCGCTTAAGATATCTTCCACCAGGTCCGCCCGTATCACCGAAACCTGGGCTCCAGAATCGACGATTCCCTTTAGAGTGTTATTGCCGCATTTAATGTAAATGTTTTTCAATTTATCGAAATTTCCGCAACGTTTTTCGTCGAGCACAGTTGGGGCAGTGATCTTTACTGTTAATACCGACGTAGGATCATCAGTACCATCGTTCGCCTTCCCTTCTATGGTATTAATCCGTGCACTTTGTGTTCGCGAGCCAGGAGAATTATTATTTTCTCGACATGCCGCAGCCCGGTGTCCCTCCTTGCCGCATGAAAAGCATGTTATCCCGCGATTGTAATTCGATACGATTGCCTCGGACCCAGTATTAGTATGGACTGGCTGTCTGTTAACCTGTTGTTGAAAGTCTGTGGTTTTCCTTGAAGGGGGACAAGACTGTCTATAGTCGTTCGTGGAATCTTCTTCGTAACTTCTGTACGAACTCCTGCAACTTTCGCGTGCACTCTCGTAAGAGTCCAACTTATCTGCTAACTGGGTGGGAATTACCATTTTTGACCACTCGTCAACGAAATGTTCTCGTATCTCATTCGGAACCATTTTTTTAATTTGATCTGTAATAATTAACTTTTTTAACGCTTCAAAATCTTTTATTCCCAACCCGTTGATCCATTCTTCGAAGAAATTGACAAGTTCAAAAACGACTTCCCTCCAAGTTTTACCGGGGCTGCGCTGATGTTGAACAAACTTTCTACGAAAACTTTCTGGGCTCAATCTGAATTTCCGAAGTAGTATACTCTTCATGTATTCATAATTTTCAAAGTTTTCTTCTGATTCACGAGCTAAGGTCTGAACGATATCTGATGGCAACAGGGATAGCAAACTAGTTATCCAGTGCCTTTGGTCTACCCGGATTCTCTTAGCCTGACGCTCGAATATTGCTAAGTACAATACAATGTCATCCTCTTTTGGACTAAATTTCGGCATCAATTTCGCAATCAAAAATCCATAGTTAGCATCAGCCGTTTGGCTAGCATTTAACAGATCCTCTGTGCTAGTTCTCTCTAACTTCAGTTTCTCTAGTTCGACATTCATCTTTTCCCTCTCCATTGCCGTCTTTTCTACCCTCGTACTCATGATAGATTCTAACATTCCTCTTACGAACTCCTCCTCGTAGTTTTTACTACTTGTAATCAGGTTTTTTAGATCTACGATTCTCGTCTCGGGTGCAATTTCTTCCCCTAATTCGACTGCCAGGCACTGCAAGTCCTCTTTCCTCGCTCTGCCTAAGTACGCCATATCCTTCGTTGAAACTAGAACTCAATCCCACAACCAGATACCCTTGAGAAGAAAAATTTCTGCGTGTCGTAACTATGGTACAATTGCACTCGATTCTTCAAACCGGCAAATCAAAGTAATATATTCAAACAGTAAAACACACTCACTGTATCATTGGGGAAGCTGCACCTTTAATCATTCTGAACTATAACCAGCGTATTCCATCAGCATGCATCTTCCTTCACCGACGTGGCTCGCCCTTCGGCCGAGTTAAAATCCTTGCGACTGCGCCACTAAACTTCCTTTCGAAGTATCTTGTCTTTGATAAACACAGAACCGCTCCCCATCATTTGAAAATAACATTTAATTAAAACACCAACTTTATAGAACATACACAATCAAGCTAAAACAACACGTAATTTACAAGACACCACACTAAACTCTTCTAGCCGCCAACACATCTTTCCAGGCCACACCCAACACACTTCTCCTCCAGTCTTGTTGCCAAAGTTCGTTCTCGTAATTCCTAGATTGCTATCAGAGCGGCTTCAGTTCCTGTGCCGCCAGCACCCTACGATCCTTACAATGTTGATTACAAATGTTTTGGTCTTCCATTTTGAAAAATTTCTCGATCAGAGTCCCGAATCCCCGCACCCTTTCTCTTAATATCATCAAAGATCAACTAAAATTGCCTTTTTTGAACTTCAAAATCTAAAAACTGCTGGAGAGTTGTCCCTCAAGGAGGGGGCGATCGCCCCCATCGCCCCTCCCTTGTATCCGCCCTTGCTACCGTGCTAAGCACAAAAGTCGTATCTGCACTTTTTAACAAAATTGAGTTTTTGTACTAGGTGGTTCTTTGTGACGTATTTTATCCACATGCGATGTTTTATGGTAATTTAAGAACAAAAAATTTGGTATGGACCCCACACTACTTCCTTTTACGTGTAAATTTCTTAGTAGTTGCTTTAAGTGTTAAAAAAAGTGCTTGGAGTATATCATTTAGTGAATTTTTCGCAAAATATCGCCAATAGCGCCAAGTTGAACCCAAATTCAAAAAATAATTTTTTCGCCAAATTTGTCGCCAACTTGGCGATATGTCGCCAAGTGGTGGCGCCAATTCATATCACTTGAGTCTGTATTGAAATTAACATTGATTTACCCCAAAAAAGGGGTAAAAGACCCCTTTGGGAACCTTCGAATGCAATCACAAGAGGAGGTGCACAACTAGACCCCCCTCAGAGCCTACATACCAAGCTAGAAGTTTCTACGGCATATAGTTTTTGAGTTATGCGAGCCACATACGCACATACATTCGCACATACATCCGCACATACGTACATACAGACGTCACGAGAAAACTCGTCGTAATTTACTCGGGGGTGGTCGAAATTGATCTTTCGGCTGTTTGTATGTTGTTAGGTACATATGCACGTGCTGACAGGTCGAAAAAACTACGCGACATTCATTCAGGGGTGAGCAAAGTCAAAATTTAGACCGAAATTTGAGTGAAATTTTTTTCGTGATCACAATACTTCCTTTACTACGTAAAAGGAAGTAAAAACCTTAAAAAAAATTCTAAAAAAGTATCATCAGAATCAAATACACGGAGGCGCAAAACTTTAAAGAGTTTTTTCTCAGTTTGAGCTCGACTACAGATACCATTTCTGTGCTTAGCCATGGCAGTATATGAAACATTAATGTTTATGTTTTGTAGTATATCAATAATTTGCTCATAGTAAACTAAACTTTCCTCATATATACAAAAGATATAGTAGTTTGCAAACGCTTACACATGTTTTGATCATGAACACTGCATGATTTTTTAAACTGTAACTACATTCCTAAAAATTTTATTTGAATCATGATGAATCACTTATATTGTTGTTGTTGTTGTTTCTAATCTCCCATCTGGTTCGACAGAGTCAGACCGAAGGCCCCTAAATAGACGAGCCGACGCGACGCATCAAGATTAAGTTTCCCCACTTTGGATCCAGCTCGTGCTATTTCTTTCTCCCGACTGATGAGTGGTTGTCTTTTCTGGCAAGTTATCGCGTTTTGGTAAATTTCCAAGGTGCAAAATTATTAGCGGCAAGTGAATTTGGCAAAGTTTGGCAATGTTCAAAACTTTGCTCTGGTAACCCTAGCTCCGCAACAATGAAAAATGGAAGTAAAAGTAAATGAGTTGGATCCAAAGCGGTGAAACTTAAGATTGATGCGTCTGCCTGCTTATATACCGGCTCTAGTCAGACCAGATCAACGAATCCCTTGACATTAATGAAATACAAAACCAAAAGGGGAGTAGCATGGATATCCTCCCAGTTCAAACCCAAACAGTCCAAGATATGTTGAGGTGAAGCCTGGTCATGGTGCCACTTAGGGCAGAGAGGATGAGGCTTGCTGCCCTCAGAATATTTAAGGCCTTTTATGTGACCACTGTCAAGTCGGGACAGGCAAGTGTTGGACTGCCTGTCGCAAAGGAGAGATGAAGATGAATCATTTATTATGGTACTTAGCAAAGAAAATCAATCATTAGTTGAAGGCCATTTTATTGTGATAATTTCCATCGTTTTGCTGTTTTAGTCTTTCTAATGTTTTCACAAATTCGTAAGGGAACATTAATCATAGAATTCGCATTTTACGCATATCGAGCAGATACACTAAAAACACTAATGAACAACTGGTAATGATAGCCAAATAAAGTTAACTTTTTAACGGCAACTTTTTACAACAAAATTTTATTTTTAAATATTTTTAATAGCTTTTTTGTGCTGTTATTTAAAATTAATGTTTTTTCACTTCTTTGCAAGCCACTGAAACAGCATTTTACATTAAAATGCTGATAGGAACTGTAGAAATCTAGTAGCTCAATGATTGAATTTAGCTTCAATGTAAAAGTTTTCAGAACATAAATATTAAATAAAGACAGATTTTCAAATTTGTAAAAGAATGCTTTTAAACAAAAATGGGAAAGCTAAAAGCTTTCTCTGCTTCAAAATTAATCAAAGTTTAAATAAATAAGTAATAAATACAGGTTTTCATTTTAAGTGCAATCGTTTATTTATTCCTGCGTCTTCAGAACTGAGTATTTTTTCTTCTCAATATCTTCTCAATCACTTAAGTAAATATGGAAGAAAGAGGAAAAGAAATAAGTATCCTCTTCTTTAAAGTCAATATTATTTCTTTCAGTGGAAGAGTTACTGAAAAAGTGCTAAATAGACTTTAATTAATATAATACCTGCGGAACTAGTGTCTTCATTGAAAAGCCACTACACTGTAAAAAGTAGATCTTGTTTTTACAGTATAATACAGCTAAAAAACTGTAAAAGTTGCTAATTTTACATAAATAAACTGTGCAATTGCTACTTTACAGTAATAAACTGTAAAATAGCTACTTTTACAGTTTATTACTGTGCATTTTACAGTTTTAAAATGAAACCTCTGGTTCTAGTTTTATATTGTTGTTTTTACAGTATAATACAGCTAATTTTGTATTAACCCTCGTGGGTTCCTTGGGGTCATATGTGACCCCAATGCAATTTCTGTTTAATATATTTTGTTAATCAACCATTTGTTTTTAATGGCATTTTGTGGCTTTTATTCTTCTAGTTTTCTATTCAAAATAATGCTATTATTGTGTTTTATTTTTCCCGAATTGCATTTTTTGCACATAAGACCCTTGGGGTCACTTCCCCAGAAGGCCAAAAAAAGAGGACGTTGCAACTTTTGTCCAAGAGAACTGGACAGATAATGCATTGAAAAATGTCATAAGTGTTTGAAATTCACTTGCAAAAATCATGTTTTTTCAGGTCTGTAACAGATGTAAATAAATCTACAGTTATTGTAAGTTTTGCTCTAAAATTATAATTTTAATTCATAAACTAAATTTTACTTTAATTGTATCTTTTTAGTTTTTGTTTTTTTTAGCATTAAAAAGTGTGTGAACTTAAATAATGCATGTAACATTCAATAATTATAATGAATTAATTAAAGGAAGCATTGGGGTCGTTTATGACCCCAAGGGTCTTGAGTGTAACTGAAATGGGAGGGACCCACGAGGGTTAATAAACTGTAAAATTGTGGGAATAAACTTAAATTGCTGCTTTACAGCAATAAAGTGTAAAATTGCTAGTTTTACAGTTTATTACTGTGCATTTTATAATCTTAAATTGGAACCTCTGCTCTTAGTATTATACTGTAAAAACTGCTTATTTTTTGTAGTGTATGGATGGGTGCTTCATGATCGAACAGTAACCTAAATAACTTTACACTGTAAAAAAATAGATGCTTTTACAGTATAATGCAGCTATTTTTATAGTAACAAATTGTAAAAATTGCTAATTTTACATTAATAAACTGTAAAATTGAAGGGCTTAGATGCAAAACTCACATTCTCCAAATTTTGCGATTTTGAGTTATGCATATCACCGTGTTCATCTTGTCAAGAACAATCGAGCTGTAATACTGTTTTGGATCAAAACCAATATTTTAATGTATAAAAAAAATATTAAAAATCACGTTTAGATGCAAAACTCACATTATCCAACAGCTTGTTTGGAGCAAAACTCACATTCTCCAGTCCACCAATCAGAGAGCGCTTTAGTGCGTCATGCGATTGAATTCAAACATTCTACGCTGAACTATCATTTTGGTGCTTGATTAGACTTTATTTAGTTTTGGTATCACAGTTGTAACTTTACTACTCAGTATATTGGACGAATTAGTTCAGCCTTCCACAGGACTAACCACAAAGAAGAAAAAGACACCTGAGCATTGGAAGCGAGCTAAAGTTAAAAAAGCAAGGTTAGTATGGTACTAGACCAAATATTTATATGAATTTAGATTAAACTTTACCAAACTGTTCTATATCAAGTAACCACTCCTGTCCAATAGTATTATAGAAATCTATTAGTGCAGGACAATTTCTGCAGGCCCGTCATTTAGAGGAGCAGGAGGTCAATTGCTCGCCCCCCTCCCCCACTTTTAGAAAGCAATGTATTTACATACAAGTGGACGTATTTTTTTATTGACATTGAGTTTTCACCCCCCCCCCAGGCCCGTCATTTAGAGGGGGGGGGGGCAGTTGCTCCCCTTTTTCATACATTAATGACAACTGAAATGCCAAGACTTTTTGAGACAGTACGATTGTTATGTGATGGGATGTGGGGGACAGAACAAAAATTCTATTGTTTTGTCAATGGTTAGTTTTTGGCTCGTCAGAAATGCACCAAAAAACATAAAGAGAATCGAGCTTTTCTTTCCCATAACGGGTCACAGTTTTTTGCCTCCAGATCGGGTTTTTGGGTTTACAGAAAAAACCATCCCAAAAAAAGAAGTTATTTTTCAACCAAAAGAGTACACTAACATTATTAGTGAGCATGCCAAAGCTGTTCAAGTTGGTGAAGATTGCCAAGTTTATGACTGGAAAAATGAGGAAGACAAATTTTTCAAAAAACTGGCACAATTTCACTTTGGCGTTTTGTAGGAGAATAATCATAACCAAAACCAAACACAACATGTTCTTGTTAGAGGAGAATACACATACAAATCAGACGATTCAGAAGCTAAACCCATATTAAAACCAAGAAAGCGGGTTATATATATGAAACCTTCTGTTATCCCTCCACAACAAACTCTGTCAAACAAGCTAAAAAGGTGGACGTCAATAACTTGTTAAAGAAGCATTATGGTGACAATTGGAGAGACAATGATGAGTTGCTGTTTTATAAAAGCATCATAGATGGGAATACTGACATCGAAGAAGGCGATCCAAACGACCCAACTTGTCAGCCAACCGAAGAAGTCAACTATTTAAATGTTTAATTTTTTGTGTGTTTTGTAAAACCCTATCTGAATTTGTTCGGAAAACAGTTTGATGAGAAAGCACTTTTTTTTTTCTTTTTTTTTAATTTTTACACTATCCGCCTTCATTATTATGGCTTGATTAAAAAAAATGCATCATGTTGTAAATCGTCTTTGAAAAAATATATTTAGCTGAAGAGAAATGACAAAGCTTCTTTTCCTGGTTCTTGTTGTTTTTTTTTAAATTTCAAACAGTTTCGGTTCAAAACTCACATTATCCATTTGTGTTGGGTGCAAAACTCACATTTGACCACGTTTCGTGTCAAAACTCACATTCTCCAAATTTTGAAGCTAAATTACAAAAAAAATGCAATTGGAGAGAGGTTTTAAGGGTGTTTAAACAGTTTATGTTGTAATTACCTAATTACTAAAAAAAATTCAAAGCTTTTTACGAAGGGTATGAATGTGAAAAAGTTTTTTGCGATTTTCCGAAAGTTAGCAAAAGTGGATAATGTGAGTTTTGCATCTAAGCCATTCAATTGCTAGTTTTACAGTTTATTACTGTGCATTTTACAGTTTTAAACTGGAACTTCTGCTTCAGTATTATACAGTAAAAACAACAACAATTCATGAAACATATACATGAAAATCAGCTTATTTTGTCTTATTATATAGAAGCGTTTCTTCGCACGAAAAACCTTGTAACACTGAAACACGTGCATACAAAATTTCTTTTCAATATGCGCCTTAGTTTTGCTGGATTTACTTAATAGTGAAATAAATTTCTATCAATTGTTACCATTTGTAGATGAAAAAAAAAGAAAAGAAAAACCTTGGGGCATCCATGTGCAAGAATATCGGAATAGAAATTATATATAGTCGTTTACATTCCCAACTGCTCTTGACAACATTAGAACCCGTCAAAAAACAATTTAAAGTATATTTGCCCGTTTTCAATTGAAAAGTAAAAAAAAATATTTAAAAACCTTTTACAAAATGTGTCATTCAGCTTTCATATGCAGTACATATTTAGGATCTTTAAGAGCTGTGATCAGTTTCGTTTAATGGATATTTCAGGGCTAAGTATGTAAATTTTATCAGTTTAATTAGCGAGCAATATCGTCATTATCATTAAATTTATTACGTTGACGGAAATTTTTATTCCATTAAAATTTTAGAACTTGTTTCTTGGCAAAATATTCGCCTGTACTACAAAATGTTGGAGCAGAATTGTCTGGTTTTCATGCCATTGTAAACGTTGTAGAATTCATTTCGTGTATTTTAAAGCAAATGTATTCCTTTCTACCTATTCAATCGAACTCTTCTAAAATATTTTCTGAATACTTTTGGACGAAGAAAAAGGACCTTATCTTCAAATAACAAAATTTTATGGGAAGCTAGAAAAACTCAATTTATTCCTGAGCTTCGAAGTTTCGATATTTTACAAGGTTTTTACATTCTAAAAATAGTTGTTCGCACCAATAAAATTTTATTTTGGTCGTAGTTATATATTTTTCAAGGACAAACCAGTGACTATAAAAATGAATTACAAAGAAATCGAGTTTGAAACTTTTAAAGCTAACAGGTTAAAATATACCTTCGCTTCGCACATTTAAAAATACTGGTCCCTGCTTTCAAGCTGGTGACAAGCCGGAAGATATAACTGTGACTAAATAATAACATAAAAAGAACAAAATGCATTAAAAAAATAAGAAAAGTTTCACTGAAGGTGTGTCCTACAAAAGACAATCGCAATTCATAATCTGATTATCAGCTAAGACCTTAATTTTTCTGATTGCGTTGTTAATTGAAAAAGCGCAAAGATCAGCTTGATTAGTTTAAGGGTTTGAAGACCATTGAAAATCGTGATTTTTGTTCGATAAAGAACTGCAACGCAAGCTTTGATCAGTTTTGTATTAATAAGTTTGTTAAATGGATACTAGCTGACCCGCGTGACGCATTCGTGCTTGACAACAGCAGTTCAAAAATTCAATTTTTTTAAACGGTAAATTAAAAAAAAAAAGAGGTACACAAAGTGAATATTTATCCTTCGCTGATTTCAGAGAAGACGAAATCATTGCTTACTTTTGGTTTTATGAAGGCTGAACTACCATGTTAAAAAAAAAAAAAACATTTTCTTTTCTGACTTTAATGCAACAGTATAAAAGTGGTTTAAAACCCTACAAAAATTTTAGAACAGAAATTCCCGAAAATTTGGATCAGAATTAACCAGTGAAGGAAAAGTCATAAAAAAGCGACAAAATATCAGTATCGATCCCACGATCTCCACGTTTCTAATACGACGCTCTAGCCGAGCAAGCCAATGCGTTTGAATTCTCGAGCGCTACTCACTAAAGTAGTGTGTAATTAAAAAAGAAACAGGAAAAAAAAAACTTTTTTTTTTGGCAGAAAAACAATTTTTAGACCTTGGGTATATTTTTTGCCATTGGCTGGCACGATAAGCTTTGAAAGGAATCGTGAATCATTGAGTTTGACAAAGAAATAATGAATATCTCGAGTAGTGGCAGAAAAACAGGCAAGAGAAATAATATATAAGATATTGATTTAACTGCTGGAATATCAACAATTAAATTAGGCTTTGTGTTTTTAAATTCATGATTTTCTTTAAATTTAAATAAATCTATTGTTCTGTGCGAAATAATTTAGATGCTAACATACATTTAAGTCTACACTGCTAAAACATTCGATAAATATTCTACCAAAACTTTCGCCGATGAATGTACTTCTTTCTACCATTAGTTTCATGGAAAAACACTAGTTCACGTCAAGTTAAATTTAGAAAGAGCTCTTGGCAAAATAAATAGGGAACTTTTTTTTCCGTTTTCCCTAACGTTCTCTTACTACTGAGGCGAGTACAGAAATAACAAAAAACTATCGATAATGGCAGTTTTAGTTTAGTGTTAAACAAAAGATATCATCAAAATTCGCTTGTGTTAAGACAAGAAATTTCCAGAACGATTTTATGGAATAAACCTGGTTTAAGGAAAGTCAAACTTTTCTTTCATCGTCTTGTTTTTTTGCAAGCAAATACGACTGCTTTTAGTGCTAAGTAAGAAGTTCTACTGTTAAAATCTGAAAGCGAGTAAGGTTACAGGGATGGTTATAGTTAAAACAAAAATAGCAAGGAGAGATGATTTTATATTGGGGATAATAATAATAATCATAATGATAATAATGATAATAATAATAATAACAATAACGATAATAATAATGACAATAATAATAATAATAATAATAATAATAATAATAATAATAATAATAATAATAATGATGAAAATAATAATAATAGCCTAATTTCTTCATTACCAATGAAGCTTGAGACCAACGATACATGTTTGTAGTAATAAAGCAAGAATAAATTGAAAACCAAAAACGAAAATTGTCTGATTGATTTCTAATAACACTTTCAGGATATTCAAACCACTATAGGCAGTTGAAATAACTCTCCCAGAGAGGCAGACTTCACGCATGTTTGCGATTCACAGTACAACGTCATCAAGCAGGTTCAGCGAATCGGTATACAAAATCGCAAACCCCCCTTAGTCCTTTAATGCCTGACTTTTTTTTTTCCAAAGATATTTTGTATACTGGTTACAAACAGTGTTTAATGGACAGGAAAAATAATTAAAAAAAAAACATTATGTAAAAAATAGTTTTTTTATTAAGGAAAGAAAAATCGTCCCTGTTAAAAGTTACGATAGACCTCAGAGGGTATATACTTTTTTTGTTAAAATTTTTTCTGCCTACGATATAATATTTAAAAAGGCATTTTATAAGAAGAAATAAAATCAGCAATTAACATAAACTGGGAAGCTGGGAATAACTTTGAAAGCTTTTTTTCTTCAGATTGTGAACGATGTGATTGTTGATAAAGATCATATTAAAAGTGCTACAGAACACACTTTACAATGGTTATGTGCTGCAATCTGTTAATAACGAATCGAAACAACACCAAGGTACTAGTTGAACACTATTATTTGGTTGAAATGTTTATTTCGGGGAAATTCAGACCCTTTTTTGGACCGTCCCTAAAAAGGGACGCTAGGCATTGATGGATTAACGTAAGCCATTGTACACTCATTCATTAGGATCTTTAAAAAAAAACAGCTCGGAACACTTCGCCTTTTTTAAAAATCAAGTTGAAAAGAACAGCCGCTAACACTTCTTGGATATTAAATCCATAAGTTTCGCAGTGACACACAACATCAACTACTGGTTAAGATATATTAGGTAATTTAACTTGTTTAGAAGGGGAAAACAACTTGAAAATTAAGTTGTTTGTCAAAATGTTTTAGCAACGTTAACTGATTTCAGAAGGCGTGAAAAAGAAAGCATTTTATTTTGTTTCTTTTTGAGTTCCTCTGAATATCTATTACTTGAGCAGACTTTTGAGTAAGCAAAACGTAATTACTAAATGTAATTTTTCATAGTTAAATATTGGTGTATAGTAAAATATTTTAGTAATAAGTCTTAACCGTCTCAGTAATTACAACATAATTTTTGCAGTCTAAGCAAATTGTTTAACGAAAAAAAAAAAAGAACTTAGTGTCCAAAACAGTCAATAATAAAATGATTAAAAACAATGTATCATACCGAAAAACATCTTGAAAATTTAAAGATTCTTTTAGCTTATAACAAACAAAAATTTATCTCTAGAAAAAATTTATACACCTCATTCAACACGGTTTGAATAAAATGCCTTAAGAAATTGTTATACAATTAATAACATCTAGAAGTTTTTTTATAGTTTCGTACAAAAATTATGCGAAAAAATGTTCACATTTTCTCCTTCAAAAGTTTCATTGGGTTTTTGCGAAGCAAAATATTATGCGCTATAGTAGATAATAATTAAAAGGGAATCATTCGAGTAACATATTACTTTCAAAACTTTTACGCCTTATAAACATTTGCATATTTGGAAAAAAAAAACAAAGAATACTTTTTTAGTTCGCGAGTGTTTTACGCGTAACTTTTATTACATAGAATATTCAAATAAACGATTTGTAATTCTGCTCACTAGTTGACTTCTGGATCGAGTATTTTAAAATTGCGTTGCAAAAACTTTAATGCTTCTTTAATACTACGTGGTAAAAATATAAATATTGCAGGTAAGTTTCAACGAGACGAGATTAAAATATTGATGTGTAAGAAGTTATTGGAAGAACTTTTTGTTTCAATTTTTTTATATGTTGTACTTTAGAGCCTAGCCATTTCGTTTTTTTTTAATTTTTTTTTATTTATTTTTTTTTGAGGAAAATAAAAAGAAAACATTTATTTCATTTCCACATTATGATTTTAGCTTAGTTAGTAGTTCTTCGCATTGTTTCATAACTAATTTTCTTCAGTTTGACATGTCAAACTGAAGAAAATTACAGAATACAATATGTCAGTTACTAAGGTATAAGATTGTTATCAGCCTAATATTTTTACGTATATGGAGGGAGTAAGCTTTAAAGTTTTTTATATATATTTTTAAACTCTTTTCTTAATTTCAAAAGACTCTTTTCTTAACTTCATTTGAACAAGTGTGTCTTGTGTTACTAATAAAATACAAGCAGTACTAACATTAAATTAAAAATTTAAACAACCCCTGACCCTGATTGGAGATCTCATATTAAAACGAACTTCTCTGGTCATAAAGCATTTTAAATCTAAATATATTTAATTATTTTCAAGAGGAACACGGAATGGGGTTAATCCTTACAAGTAAAATTTGCTTGTCGCAAAAGCAAAATTAAGAGCAAAAATTGAAAATTCTTATACTAAAATTAATTGAAGGGTTTGAAGGATGAAGGCGCTGTACTACATTAAAAAAAATAAACTTCCTAGACAATGCTAACCAACGGATATAGGTAAGCAAATAAAACTTAGTACATTAACAAGAAGTTCTGTCAAGAACTAAACGAGCCTACTTTCCCGTACATCGACATCGGCATTCTAGCATCTGATCATTATTCTCTTGATTATCTAAGACTAAAAATTATGTCAAACATACCTTTTTAGCACTTGAAGCTGATTTATAAAAGCAAAATATACTCCTCTCATTAGATGAAATAGACACATAAAAAGTAAATAAATGAATAAATAAAGTTTTGTCACACCTTTTAAAGAATGTAACTGTTACAGTTCTTCCGTAGAAAAATTCCTCAATTGTTTTCAAAAAAAAATTAAAAGTACAAAGTACATCAAAACACATTTTATCAAAGAAAGAAAAAAAAAAAAAAAAAAAAAAAAAAGAAAATAAAACTCGTCCGTTGATAAAATGTCTCGAATTTCACTTTTAATCCGTTGCCAGTTGTTAAATATAAATAAAGAATAAAATGCCCTCGTGAATGAAACATTTTTGTTACAAAAAAAAATCGTCTGCCAAAAATAATAATAATAATAATAAATTCAATAAAACAAATGAATAAATAAACAAAAAATCATCTGCACAGTCAGTCATTTTTTTTCGGACTGTTTACTCAAAAGTTATTAGGGGTGACAGCTTGCTTGAGCGGTTCAATGTTGAACGAAAAATTGTTCAAATCGGAAATGTAAATACGGGAATGAAGTATCCTTGAAAAGTTCTTTCCAACAAAAAAAAGTTTGTTCAAATCGGACTGTTCATTAAAAAGTTAGTATCGCGGGACAGGTTGTTTGAACGGTTCAAAGTTGAACCAAAAATTGTTCAAATCGAAAAATCAAATATGGGAATGAGCTGTACTCGCCGAGATCTTTCCAACAAAAAAAAGTTTGTCCAAATCGGAATGTTCATTCAAAAGTTATTAGGGGGGGACAGACAGACCGACCGACCGACCGACCGACAGACCGACACACAAATTCCCCATCTCAATACCCTACTTTCAAATTTTTAATTTTTTGATATTCATTTTACCTCTTTATTTTTTCAACTTGGCGATATTTTCTGGACTTGGCGATATTTTTTTTAACTTGGCGATTTTTTTTGGACTTGGCGATATTTTTTAGATGCATTAAGCTACTTTTAATACTTTTTTCGTCTTTCTTTTATTTTTAACGGGAAAGTAGGCTAAAAAGTGGATGTCATTAGATCAATTTCATGCGCACATTAATGACAAAACCAAAAGACAAAAAAGCTGCAACAATTTCATCAATAAAACTTTGAACTTCAATTACTCGCAATTTCTGCTTTGTCACATAACCCCTTTATCTCCCAACCCCTTCAATTACAAGTATTTTAATTCTCAATAACTAGAAACTGGCAACATATAAACATTTTAAATCATTGAGTTTTCTTTCCTCGTCGTCAAAAATAATGACATCGGTTTCCAATCGCGTAAATTTAAGGCTTAGCCTATAAATCTAAAGAATAAAAGAACATATTGTTGGCACCATGCTGAAATTACGAATGTGGAAACTGGCACTTTTTAGGAGAGCCAAAACACTGAATATAATTTTCTCCCACTTGACGTGTTTGGTTATTTTCAATTTTTAAATTTTTATACATATTTTCAAGTGTAAAACTATCGTTCGAAAGTATCGTTTTAATTTGAATTGTTTGTAAAATTCGAACTTGAAAAACGCGATTTTTCACATTCGGGCAATTCCACGATAAATTCAACCAGATGGTCAAATTTTCAAAATTAATATTTCTAAGCAAACAAGGTATCATTTTAATGGCAAAGAGCTGTATATTTTGAAATTCATGTCTAAATTTTGATAACTTAAGTTTTAACTAAGTTACAAGAGGTCAAACTAAGGTCAACATCGATCAGAACAGTACTTTTATATTTGATACGGCTACTGTATAAATAGCCGGAAAACCGTCTAAGTTTTATAATTTTCATTTTTTGTCCTTGAAAATAAAATATGCGTTGCTATTTTGTCCAAGTTTATTTCCGTTTCCTAAAAATTATCCCACAAAAGCAGAAGAACTTATAAATAAAAATAAGCGGCTTCTTTTAAATTAACTTCCTGCGGAAAAAAGAGCAAATAACAGGCGAAAAACAAGCAGCTATTTCAAGGCTGTTTGAAACGTTATTTAGCTTGAAATGTGTTGACTAAGAAAACACGAGCTGCAAATAAATAACAATGTTTTTTCACTTGCATTTCTCAAAATGCAATTCAAGCAGCACAGAAATAGTTGTACGCCATTCGTTACGCTGAATTATACTTAACATGAATCGGCAAGGGCGTAGCCAGGACTCACGTTAGGAGGGTGCAAGCAGTGGCACCCTAATAGGAGGTCACTGTGACCTCCCAAAAAGTTCTTATCCGATACAAATTGGCTGATGAAATTTGAAAACAGTGAGACAGCATTGCAAGGCTGGACTTCTTTATTTTTTTTTATTAATTAATTAATTTATCTATTTTCGTGATGCCTCACGTCTCTTTTGGTAGACATTGATAAGTATGCATTCTTGTATTTTATTTATTTATTTTTTAATCATTCAGTAAAATAGAGTTTCATTCGGTAAATTAAAAATTTTCTCCTCAAAAACAGGAAAGCTTACTATCATTTTCTGAAAAGTAATCAATGCTAGATATAATAACGCAGTTTATATAAAGTTCCCAAAAATTAGCATAAAAGTCAAATTTTTCAATAAAAACGGAAAGAAAAAAAGTAAAAAAGAAAGAGAAAAAAGTGCTTGAAATTCTATTTGCACAAAAAAAGGAAGAAATTATAAACTCAAAGAAACTATACTTTATTCAGTCATGCACACCTTAAACCAATGGATGGTATAAAATATTTCTGAAAGAACAAAATAGTAGTTTTTTATAAAATGATTTTACCACAATGCAAAACGTAATACAGAAAATTAGATAAAAATGGGAGTGATATGTTTTTAAAACCTGTGTTTTACGTAAACAAAGAAATAGGCAAAACAGAAAAACATCATCTTTATTTAGAATAAAATTATACGGTTTACTTTAAATGTTTTATGAATTAAAGTACTTAAAATAAATTACATACACAAATAAAAAGCAAATGCACATCCAAAAATAATAAATACACAAATAAATTCGGCAAAATCGTCAGTTACCAAAGAAGTTAAAATTAAGCAATAAAGCTTATATCAAAACAATACTGAATATGAAAAGCATGAAAGGGGACAAAATCGTTTGTCAAAAAAATTAATAAAATGGGAGGTCACAGTGACCTCCCATTGGCTCTGATCTAGGGGGTGCGGCTGCACCCACCTGCACCCCCCTAGCTACGCCCTTGTGAATCGGTCTTAAAATCGATGAAAGTAAGATAATATATGAGCGTTTAGTTCTCAGTTTTTGTAATCGTCCACAGGGGCGCAACAAACTAAAATTTTTGGGAGGGGGAAAATTCTCAATACGGCGAATGAAATTTAGATGTGTGCTGATTGATAAAATACGACCATACGCATATACCTTATACCGTTACTTTTTGTGTAAAGACAATGGGTAGCACTTAAAACTAATGGAAGCACTCAAAACTAATTGAAATGTATTTTTAATCATTCCTTCAGATGATTGAAAAACATTTGAACTTTGATAAATAACAACGGGGGCAGTAGCGGTACATAGACTAAGATGGTCCCCAGCAAGATTTGTAAATGCACCCCCTATCTATTAAACAATGAAAAATATTTATCCCGTGTAACTGTTAGCGCTATTTAACTGGATGGTGCACCATTAACGTTTTAATTGTCTAATTAATCCGTCCATTACATTGAACGCAAATTAACTTTTCCTAAGACAGATTCGGGTTTGACAAAGAGACGAAGCCGAAATAAACCTCTACTGAGATATATTCGGGTATAACAGTACGGTGCACTCAACAAAAAAATTACCACAAGTAATACTTGGGAGTGGTATTTTGGAACATCAGTGCTGTGCTCGAGATATCACAAAATAGATTGCATCCCTTAATTTGCCGAATTGTCAGCCATGTGAAGAATGAAGAAAAATTTTGGGAGGTCTTGGTGACCTCCCGTGACCTCCCTTCAGAGCGCTGCTCATCGTCCAAGTCGGAGTTAAACAGGAGACTTACGAAGTAGTTTTATTGTGTTTTTATTGAAGTGGAAAAGCCATCGTCTCCGTGCATAGAAGCTTAAAGCGCATGGACCCTATTCACGGTATGGCAACGGACCGTTTGACTTTTCGTCTGCGGTTATTTTGATTCAGTATCCAGTGTTATAATGTGCGTAATAAGAGCTGGCGAGTCCAGAGCCAAATTCATTTCCCATTCTCCGCACTTTTCCCCCACTTTGCTTTTGCAGCAATTGTTAAATGCCAACGATTAAAATTGCTTTGAGCGTAATCTATTATTCAATGGAAAAAACAACGTCAAAAAAGCACAACTGTTTCTCAGAAATTTGTGCTTTGTTTATGTATACCTAGATTTGAAAACGTTTAGAAATAATTGAGATATTAGGAGACAATGAAAACTAAACCTAATTCGATAAATATAAAATAAATGCAATGCCTCAACCGCAAGGCATAAAAAAAGAGTGGAGGTGTTTTCTTTCGTTCGGTTTCAATGGAGACGACGCCAAATTTCTAAAACCTTTTTGCCTCCAACTCGTTCACTTTCGTATTCCATGCTGATGAGGGCATAATAAGCCCGAAACTGCAGTCCATGGATCGAAATGAACGAGTTGGCGGTGTACTGCATAATTCTTTACATTTCAATCTGATTTTGAAACGTGTCGCACCCTTGCAAGAAAAGTGACATAAGTCTTCATTGGCTAATTTTTCAGTTTAGTAAAAAAAAAACTAGTGATTTCTTACCGTTTAACTGTTGCTCTAGTCTTTTGCTATGAATATTCATTGATGTCTTTTTGATAAAATATATGTATAAACAACTTAAGTTTACTGTATAGGACAACATTTTTCGTTTGTCCCATTTTTTTTTTGTCGTGTCTATGACTTAGCCGAACTAAATAACTCCATGGATCCTTATAACTGCTTTTGCGATTTGTTGGATGTTATCGTCATAAAGGTCAACAAGTGACGGCAATACACCAATTTCTCTTAGGTTCGCACTTATTGCTGGACACTCAAAGATATGACAAGGTGTAAGCTGTGTATCTGGGCAATTGCAACAGTTTCTATACACCCTTTTACCCTCTTCATCAATCTTCATGTTTAAATGTATGTGATGTAAATGAACTTCATGTATGTTCGGGTTTTTACTAATCTTCATGTCCCTTTTGTCCCATGTTTTATATATTTAAATTTTAGTTTGACTTGTGTCACGATTAGCGTTACCAAATGAAAACCATCAAAATTTCAGTTGTGACCCTTTTCCACATAACAGAACACAATGATTTGATCTGTTTCATACAAAAATGAGAAAATTAAACTGTTTTGACTTGTGTCACTTTTCTTGCTAGGATGCGATGTATTAGCGATTTAAACTTTACGCTTTTTATAAAGCAGTGAGTAACCGCCCTTAAGCAAGGGCTAAGGCAGAAACATGCAATACACCGCCAACTTGGTTATTTCGATCCATGGACTGCAGTTTCGTGCTTATTATGCACTCATCAGCGTGGAATACGAAAGTAACCGAGTTGGAGGCAAAAATCCTCTTATAGAGCAAAGAGAGCAAAAAAAAAAAAAAAAAAAAGCTGGTGGATAATATGAAATTAGAATACCAGCGAGCGACCGCACTTGGTACGGTATAACTCAGAAATTTAAGTACGTCGGCGAGGTAACGAGAAAATTACGAATGGAAAGCAAAGAGGGAGAATTCGGCCAAGTGACGTCTCCCTTTGCTTCTTCCATTCAAAGTCCCAAGCTTTCTCTCTTTCTCTCTCTCCCTTTGCGTTATTTTACAACATGAAACTAGTAGATGGGAATATCAAGCACAGAGAGCGAGTAATTCGAATGGTTGAAGTATTTTTTTTGATACTCGGAAAGAGAAAACGTCGATCAGAAAAAATGCTAGCAGCCCGACACTTCTAAGATCGAATGGATCGATTCGCGAGGTCACCGAGCTACGAAGCCTCCGAAGTATATTATTGGGAGTGGAATGGTTTTAGATGTGCTACGCTGAAATTTGCCAAAGTACACCGTCGAACACGGAGCAAACCAATCCGCCGGTTGTACAAAAACTTCTTTCAGAAAGTTAACACTTCATATCATAATTCATATTATTATTTGAGTTTCTCGTAACTAAAAGCCAAATTTTAAAATTCCGGGAATTAAGCACAACAACATACGTAAAAATGTCATTCCGCGAAAATAAATAGAGCTGTTTATAATTTTTAGTAACCATTTTGATTTGTTGGCTTTTTCTTTACCGAACTTTGTTTCATGCAGAATGCAAATATTAATTGGCGTTATGTTGTTGCATACAGTTTGTCATCTCGCGTTTTAAACTTTTCTCTCTAACTAATGTACATTCATTGTTCAGGAACTGTCAAAAGAAATAAATTTAAAACAAGGTCTTGAATCAATTTGCTGTCAAAACAAAAGAGGACAAAATGTTCTAGATTGAAAAATGAAATGTATTGAACGTTCCTACTTGGTAGCTGTAGAAAGGCAAGAAGATTTTTTAAAAATATATAATAATGTTTCAGAAAAGGAGATAAGTTTGAGTTCCACTTCAGGTTTGACAATTTTATCTGTAAATAGTGTTTAGAATTTTCATTTAAAAGTCAATACATTTGTGGAAAAATCCTCAAGTTGGCGAAAATTAATAACAGCTGCAATAGCTTAACTTTTATCAATCAGTATGAATTCGTATAATATTTTGTCTGAAATGAGCTTTAGAAAGAATATATCACTACTAATTCGTATTAAATTGAATAATGAACTAGAACTTTATCAAAAGATAAATGCTAGAATTCTGTAAAGAAAACTTTTCCGGAAAATTAAGAATAAAATTTAATAAGTAAACTAGTGGAATGAGGCTTGGCTCACGTAAACATGTCGTTAAAGAAAATAAAATAGTACAGTACACCTTGGGAAAAAGTTGCTTTATAAAACGACCAAATAATTTTCTGTCGCTCTTTTGGCTTCATCTAACTTCAACTTTTACGAAAATAATTGTTTTTTTGAGCAATGACAAATTTCTATATTTTTTTTTACCTCAGACTTCGTGTAGTCCCTCTTTCAAATTGGTAGTCTGCCAACGTTACCCACCAACAGGCCCCTGCTTTGCTAACGTGGCGCCCATGCCTTTGCCATGTGGTATACGATGGCGGACTCAGACTTGTACAGTCCGCTGGTGCTTCCCCCTCAGGTGGTACAGGTCCGCCTCTAGTCCTCGGTGGAGCAGGGGGGGGGGGAGTCCTACACACACACTCTTTACCCCATGTTGCCTTTTACTGCAACTGACCTTGAAATAAAGGCTCGGTTAGTTCTAGACGGATTACGAAAGTTTAATAAAACTGATCTTGTTCAGTAAACACTTATAAGGCCGATAAGAGACTATCTCAGCCAAATCAGAAATTAGGGGCCGGCCCTTTAGGGTTAAAGCTTCTGTACAGGAATAGTAATATGTTTTGTGAGACATAGACAGAGGGGGAGACCAGTTGTTCCAAATGATAAGGAGCCAACTTTAGCTCTCGGCGGTCTTGCACATGCACATTCAGTTAAAAAAGTCTTTAAATTTCTTATTTTTTTGTAATAATAAAATGATGTTGTTGTTGACTTTTGCCAACTATACTATGCTGCAAGGTTTCTTGACACTGGCGTCGTGACATCAGCCAATGAAAAACGAGCTAGATAAAACGTCACAGCCTACTTGGCGAATTAGAGGAGATCCTTAACTGCTTCTGAGCTCTTATTGGCTCCGCGCGTAGTGACGTTTAGTGTCAAGTTAAGTTACTTTCTGGTATAGGCTGGGGATGATCTGCTTCACTTTTCCAACTGTACCGTCATTTGGTAATGCCCGACTTTGACAGTACACGTATGCCATAGGGACCCGTTTGTAGGGTTGTCCAACCATTCCCAGCACAATAACACATTCACACAAAGAAAGGATAAGGATAGGAGAGCGAAAGTATATCTATGCCGAGAGTCGAGATCAGAATTCGGCGATCACTAGACAAGGTGGCCAATGTGCAATGTAAATAATGGTGTCATAACAGTCCTAAATTTTAAGCAACTTTATGGTGTCCATTTAGAAGTCCCATTAGGTGTTTGAAGCTTAGAAATTTTATCTCCTCAATAATTCCATCGTTCACAAATACAGTCAATCCCGCTCATTAGAATATCGATTAAAAGAATATCCCGCTTAATATAATGCATTTTCAAAGTACCAAACCGTTGTAATGTATTATTTTGATATCGGAAATAGAACATCCCGCTTATTAGAATGTTTTTTCGTGGCAAAATAGCTATGCCATTAACTCATTAAAGCTCAGTAGCCTAAAAACGGGACGCATGTTAGTTACTGCATATAAAAACCTGTAATGGGTATACCCTTTCACTAAAGCTGTTTTTCACAACTTCAATAGTCCTTCTTCGTGAGAAAACCAGTTAGAGTCACTATTTGGACATCAGAGTTTATTTATTGACAGCTATTTTCGGACAAATCAGTTAAGCAACGATCGAGCATGGGTAGCCACAGAAAGTAAGTTTTTTTTTCGCGAACTTATTTTTCATACAATTAAACTTTTAAAATGATTTGCTTAAAATGGATCACAGATGCCTTCTGTAATATTACTTTGCACAAGTAAAGTCAAGTAAGATCTTATTTTGCTCACATATCTGCAAAATATCCCATAAATAGGACGTTAATACCTTAATAAATATGGCAACGGCGAACTATTTTAAGCCTAAAATGTATGTAAACCATTCCAAGTAAGAGTTTTAAGCAGATAAAATTGAAAAAAATTGGGCATAAATGGGTCAAGCGGGCTCGACTGTACAGAAAGTTGTAGTTATAAATTTGGCCACACAAATAATTGTCAAGAATACAGTTAATCAGCATTACAATCAAACCTTCCGTAAGAATACTTTTAAAGTTAGGTCGAAGACATCCATAATGCAAAAGTATCGAGGCAAATTTTATGAAGTTTGAGAAATAACTTATAACGTTGTAAAACATAAAAGGGTAAAACACTGTAAATATATTATTCATAGACTGTTTTATTATCTAAATTAATAGCCATACATTTAATTCTAAGAGGAATATGGTTTATTTATTCCTCAATAAAGAACTGGCTATGTAATCTTCCAAACTTCGTTATGATCCGGTTGGAATGTTTTCGTATGAATAAAATATCTGAACTCGGTGTCTTTTATTAATTATGGATGCGTTTTTCACCGCAATAAATAAACAACTTGTAGTCTGAACTGCGGACACGTACATATTGATGCAGCTTTTGTAGATTAGGTAATTATTGTTTTAATTTATTACTAATTCAGAAATATGTAGCTGAATATTAAGAACGTTCTCATTACACTATGATCTTTAAAGTTAGTGCTTTTGACGTTAAATTCTCCAGAGCCATGGACCTGGAATGCAGATTTGAACCGGAATACAGCAACCCGATTGGCAAAATTGCCTTTGATCGCGGTTACGATGTGACTATTCTTACACCCCCGCAGTAATATTTTGAGATTTGTCCAGTGAACCTTGATAATTTCGCGAAGAGCTCGATTCTGCAATCGAATATTTTGTAAAAGGTCTCCCTTTACGATCAAGTATATTTTGGGTCATAGCATAATTTTTGGAATGTTCTAGGTCCTATTATCGGGAAGTTTTTATCAAAATATTTTCAGCCCTACTCCCATTTAGTTGTAACGTAAAAAAAAATCTTCTCGTTTTTGTATTTTCAGGTCTGATGAAGTTCGTAATGAATGTATTTTGATTCGAATCAATTTTTGAGTTAGTATTTGCAAAAAAGTTTTAAAAAACATTTTCCACAAACAATCGACATATCGCACATCTAGAATGAAAGAGGCACATCTCAAAATAGCTGTTTTGAGAAAAATCGATTTGAAAATTTAAACTTTTTTAAATCCTTGCCCTGTCTCTAATAAATTATTACAACTAGCCAAAATTCCATTGCTTGGTTGATTAAAGGTTCTGCTAGGTGACTATGGTGTGCGTTTCCCGCCCAATTTTAAATAAGTCAGTAATTAATGAGAAGTGTCTCTTTCATTGGGGCCGTGGTGGCCCGATCGGTAAGGCATCGGACTCGTGTCCGGAGGGACCCGGGTTCGAAACCCAGCCGATCAAAGATCCACCGCCTTGATTAATGGTGGCTGGGAGGCGTTAAAAATGTCGTGGTCACAAAGTCCTCCAAGTGAAACGATACCTCTGGGGGTGCTGGGCCCTAGGGTTTGCTCGACCCTAGGTTCTGGTTCAAAATTAAGAACAGAGCGCTCTTCAGGGCCCTATCCCGGTTAAACCACGAAGCTGTGGTAGGTACGGGGGACCCTGGAGAGTGTGAAGTGAAGTGTCTCTTTCATTCTCCATTTTCGTGGAGAATGAAAGGGGCACATCTCAAAATAGCTATTCTTACGGGCATCGGCATATATACCCTTTAATTTTTTTGAAGTTCTTGTCGTGACCTATCCTACATATTGCTGTTTCATTTCAGAACGATATTAAATCAAATTTTAATTCCTTTTCATTTGACGCTAGGTTACATGATACTCTTTTTCTTGTTCTAAAAAAAAGAACCCTTTATAAATTACTTGTGCACAAACAATTTATACTTAATAACAAGCAATTAAAAGGAGTGTCATTTTAAAACAAATCAAAACTACGGTTTTCTTAATTGTTTTTAAAAAAAGTACTAACCATAATTTTCACCAATGACGCTCGGCGAACTCTGATTTTCAAAGATGTGCCCCTTTCAAACTCAATTCTCCCTTCACAATTGGCAGAATCGACAGAATGATAAGGGCATAAGTTGCTTTTTATCTGCGACTGTTAACTCTAGGAAAAAATGGATCATCTTCTCATGTAAGCTATACTTAGGTATGCTTTTTAAAGAAATTTCCAAAAAATGCATTTTTTGAGATGTGCCCCTTTCATTAAGGATGTGCGATATGTTCAGTTCTGAGAGTAGGCTCTTCAGTATGTAGTCAGAGAGTAAATTTATGTAAAAGCTAACAAAACAGCCTTAAAAGTATAAATGAGTTGGAGCAGTGGAAAGATGTGTTTCGGCGTTACAAGGAACGCCTATTCCAGTGCGAAAATTTGAGCTAAGGGATAACTAGACATCCGACAAAGGATTTCCATTAATCCATTAGCTCAAATTTTCGCATTAATAAAATTGTTCTTTGTAACGCCGAAACATGATGTTTGAAATGTTCCTGCTCATTTGTGTTTTTAAAGTCGGTTCATTTGTTTTTATTTTTAAGCACAATGGTATTTGTTTTTTTCTTACATATTTACGCCTTTTGAAAAATTCTTTTCTATTTTTAAATGGGGCTGCGCAAGAGACCATAGTCTTTTGTTACCTCGAGAGATCCTCCGATATGGCATCCAGGCTTTCACGTGTTACAGTTAAGGCAAGGATGTCAATGGAACAGAAAATTTGGTAGCCCAGTTTCCACCAGATGGAGTGCACTTGGGTACTCCTCGATGCAAAACTGCACTAGAAATTAAATTTCGCCGAGGGCATACAAAGCCAAACAAATACCAAAAGGATATTTTACAGGCCGCACATAAGCGCTAATGATTTTCTGCTTCTCCAAAATCAACCGACTGGCAGCCGCAGATCAGAACCCGGGTCCAAGGCAAATAAATGTCTTTTTAAAATAAAAACCGAAGATATTGACGAAAAAAAAATTTTGGCAAAAGATGCTACATAAACTATGTATTCTATTCAGTTGCATAATTTAAAAATGACAATGCTTTTACTACAAAGAATGAGGTTGAATTCAAGGAAGGAGAAACAGGAGAGCTTTTTCAAGTCATTTTATGGCAGCTAGTCAGCTTTTGTCCTCTTAGATACCCGACAGCTTCCAAGATTTATGGTACTTCAGTATTTCTTAAATGCATTGAAGCGTGACGGATAGCTTCTAAAAGTCTGAGCACGTCTTTGAAATTTAAAAACTAGTTTTGTTCATTGAAAAGTACTTACTATTGGATTTTATCGAATGTTCCTACTACTACGCTGAAAAAAAAAATGAGTGCGGTTTTTACAGTATAATACAGTTAATTTTATAGCAAAAAGCTGTAAGAAGTTCTAATTTTACTCTAATAAACTGTAAAATTGCTAATTTTACAGTACTAAACTGTTTTTTTTTTTCTAACTTTACAGTAATAAACTGTAAAATTGCTAGTTTTGCAGTTTATTTTACAGTTTGAAATTTGAACCTTAGCGGTCAGTATTATACTGTAAAAACAACAGTTCTTTTTCTGCAGTGTACAACTGCTTAATATTTTATCAAACGGACGTTCACATAACACCTTACACAACCACACTACAAAAATTCTAATAACGTATATTTCTTACTCCTCGCTCAGTTTCTATGTTTATCTTCGCAGGATTCTGCAAAATATTTTTGCCAGTCAAATTGCAGGGATAGTATGCGTTTTGTTTTAAATTCATAAATGCCAGAAATTTTTCCTTCGACGTAGACTTTGCTCAGAAGTATTTTTCGCAGTTCTTCGGCTGAAATATGTTTACCGTAGTTACCATTGCACTAGAGAAAACGGAGTTGGGTTCGCAACCAGGGAAAAAAAAAGTTTTGATGTGCAAAATAAATAAGAGGTATAAAGAAATATCGTGCATTTCCTGCTCTGCCCGGCCTTTTTATTCTTCTGAGATGGGCCATTTAAATATGTTTCGGAAAAACTTTGGCACAAATGACGCCGTTTTGAATACGGTGTAAAATAAAAGATATTTCCGTCTTTCTTAGAGAAAATAAGATGCTTGAATAAGTTATTTTTATTTGCTTTCATCCGTGAAAACATCGAACGGAAGGTTCCTAGTTTTGTGATGAATCTGATTTTTTTTCTCTTTTTAATCGATGAATGTATTACAAAATTACATTTGAAGTTAGAAAAATATATTTAAAAAACTTCAGCAATATATTTTATCTTTAGACGTTTTGTAAATGTACAAGAAAGGGGGAAAAAAAAGAAAAAAAATTTAGCAAGCCGTCCTTGTTTTCGTTTTTATACACGGGAGTTTTTTTCAACTTGATATTTTAAACTTAAAATACTGCTTGTAGAATATTTTATCAAATTATAAATATTGAATATTATTTTTATTTATAATTTTTAATATTTTATTCTGTTGCAATTTTTAAATTTGCAATTGAACTCCAGCAGATCATACAAGCTTCAAGATAATTTATTTGTGTTGTTTTGCAAAGCTATTTGCTATTTTTTCTCAGTAAAATAAAAATGTGAGATAAGATTATACCTATAATATCATTCAGTAGATTGTTTAGGTTTAAAGTTTATCATATATTCATGTTAAAAAATAAATAATCGTAGACGGCGAAGAATCCAACTAAAATCTCCCGTTTGCATCACTCCATTTGGTAAGAAGCTATATGAAAACAAAACAGATGTCTTACTTTTTGCTTGCTTTCAGAAACGAGAAACTAGGTTACGCTGTTAGCATAGAAGGAGGAAAACTCGGCGCCTACTACCTTGAACATTTGAAGGGGTAAGTGGATAAAGGTGATACGTGAAAATGTTTGAATTTTTACCATGGATGAAGGTAATAAGGTAATTTTTTAAAAGCTTTTCTAGAAATTTAAAAACTTGTCACGTATTACCGTTATTCACTTGCCCCTTCAATTGTGTTTGTGAGTTAACACAATTGAACAGAACACACTAATTCGAATTTGTGTAAATCGGCGAAATCTAAATGTCACATATCACCTTTATCTACCTGCCCCTTCCTTTACTTTCTACAAAATAATCCAATCAGTGCCATATCTATGATAGTTTAGTCATCATACGGAAAATAATAAAAAAAAAAAAGCAAAAAGAAAACACAGTTTACTTTTACCAGCGGGTGACTGAGCTCCGCTCGAGGAAAACAGGTATCGAGGCTAACTCAAAGATTTAAATTTTCAATTGTGATTTATCAAAACAATACATGAAATAAGAAAATTTGTGAAACCATTGGTGAAAAGATAACCGGTTAAAGTGCACCATTGTAAACTATTCTAAACAAAGTTAGAGTTTGGAAAGGGAACTATTCTATACAAAGATTAAGTTTGAAAAGTCATAGGAAATAAAATGTAATTGATAATAATAAAAAAAACTATACAGTTAAAGAAATGGTACAAAGTGAGCAGTGTAAAGATTGAAGTGTGTTGAAGTTCAATATTCTTGAAAAATTTATTTAAAAAAACCAAACCTCGTGAATCCTCGTGGCCAAAAACCCCAGACCCCCAAGTTTACCGGAGTTAATTAATTCTGGGGCGATTTTCGACTTGGCAACCATTCCTCGTATTACCCCTAACGTGTACCAGGGGACCGAGCCCGCTCGGTTAAAAAAAAGAGGTTTGTAAACTCGCGTTTTTTTCTAAAGTGCGAAGTACTTATTTAGATAAACTTGAAAAGCATTTTTGAGCCTTTGGTTGCAATTACGCATTCAAAACAGCCGTAATTTATTTTAAAAAACACAACCCTATTTAATCTATGCTCACCGTAAAATCACACCTAATTTCATTTCATTTGGCGCCGAAGGCGCGGGAGAGGTTGATGAGAATGGATGCAGAGTCCCTGTTCTCCAGTACGCATTTGGTTCCAGTTGGTTTTGACTTTCACTTCACTTCACACTCCAGGTCCCCCCCCCCCCCGTACATACCACAACTCGATTTTTAACCGGGATGGGGCCCTGAAGAACGCTGTGCTCATTTTTGAAGAAGGCGCAAGGACCGAGTAAACCCTTGGGCCAGCACACCCCGGAGGTTTCGTTTCACTTGGAGGATTTTGTGACCACGAACATTTTTAACGTCCCCCAGCAACCATTAATGAAGACGGTGGACCTTTGATCGGCGGCTATATGATCGACCCGAGACCCTCCGGTTACGAGTCCGACGACTTACCGATTGGACTACCGCGGCCTCAGGCCCCTATATAGACGAGCCGACGCATCAAAATCACCACTTTGGATCCAGCGCGTGTGTCAGGATTGTCTTTTCTGGCCAGTTATCGCTTTTTGGTAACTTTTTACGTAAATTTAACCAAGCTTGGCAATGTCCTTACTCTGGTACCCCAACTTTACTCTGGTAACCCTATTTCCTCAACAATAAAAAATGAAAGTGAAAGTTTATGAGTTGGATCCAAAAGGCCCGTTTGCACTGCTAAAATTAAGCCGCTTAAGTTTCTTCCAACCCACTGCGCATTCACTTAGCGCATCTTAAGGTCGCTCAAGTTGAGCGACATTTTACGATTTCTCACTCAAAGATGGCTGCCGCTTTGAAACGTAAACAACTGAGCAGATGATGAAACGTTTGCCCTGTTGAACCTACACAATTAGTGCATTGATAAATTACAAAACAAAATAAGCGCAATAGATTGGTTTATGGAGGCATGGAGGAGAGTCTGAAGAATTATGGATTCAATAGAGCTTCTGCAGAAATCTCCGGAAAAATCCAAAATCTCACCCGGCGTTACAGGTTAGTAGTATTTTTCATATTTTTCTTTTATCTAATGCATACACCTGTGTAACTTTTTTCCATGTAGTTAAATGTTCTGAAATTAGTGATTATTTCCAAAATGCATTCATGAGCGTCAAGGATTTTGATTGTTTACAATTACCGATGTTGAATGAAAAAAATTCAATTTGGCGCTATTGGCGATATTTTGCGAAAAATTAACTGAATCATTTTAATATCGACGATATTTAGAAAATGAATCATTGTAAAACATTATTTTGCATTGATTCGTGACAAACTGGGGGTGTAAATGTTGGAATTGATATCTTGTTTACTTTAAGGCACTATTTTAACACTTAAGGCATCTGTTATGGAATTTAAACTTAAAAGGAAGTAGTGTGGCGTTTACACCAATTTTTTTTTAATAACTGCTTTATTAGGCTTTGGAAATAATGTGAAAAATAACTTGAAATTAACCTTGTTTTACATTCTTTTGTCGCCAAAAAAGTGTTAAGTTTCTGTTGCTAAAAGAATTTCACCGATGATTCAAGTTTTCAATGATTCGAGGTACCATAAACCCCATTTTCCTCCGATTTTGCAAGCTACCATTTTAAAACATTTGCACAAACTGATTATTCGGTTTATCTGCTGAAAAAGCAGTGTACTGAATATTCGGTGTATCTCTACTTTTTACCATACCGTACCTTTAGAGTATTTCTTTAAAGTTATATAAATAATTAAATGTCCTGGATTAAGTGGGTATTAAATGATCACCTGCCACTAATTAAATTTGTGTGTTTTGGGAGTGGTATAATTTTATGAGCTATAAATTTTCGGAACTTAAATGAATTTTTAGAAATAGTTTTTTGAAAAACAAAGAAAATGATGAAAAATAAACATACAGAAATAATCAAACTACATAATTTTGAAAGTTGAAGTGTACAAAAAAAAAAAAAAAAAAAAAAAAGGTGCTGGTGAACTAGATGCTGTTCAAGTTGTATGTACATTTTTCATCAGAGGGTGAACCGTGTTGTTGCGATGCATGATACACAGATGATGAGAGTTTTCAGTAGTTTGAGCCCTAATCACCTCCAATTTTCGTAGTGTGCTTTAGGTACACAAAATAAAAAATATGAGTACATTTGGTAACCTTAAAACGGGTGAATTTCATTACAATTTCTTGTTCTACTTTTATTTACAGACTCTGTAATTTTCATGATTTGTTTTGTTTATTCTTTTCAGAGGCCGAAGAAAAAGACCGCAGAAACGAAAAAAAAAAGATTTTTGGGGGAGCTCTTGCAGAAGTTTAATGAAATGCAGAAAGCATATGATGAAAACTCGAAAGAAATTTGTTCGCTAATGAGACAATCATTAGAAAATGATGCAAATTTCATTGTGATTATGAAGGAACAAAGAAATGTTTTGAAATCATTACTAAATAAATAGTATTCAATTTCATGTGTTATCTGATTTGTTATTTTGTTTAAAAGATTTTTTAATATGCATAAAAGAAGTAACTGTAGTCAGTGACTTCATTGCTTGGAAAAAAAGTAAACAAACTCGTAAAAAGTCAAATTTTATATAATTTCAAAACTAATGTCTCCTATAAGAGAACTTTATTAATTGTCATTCATGTAACAATTTCAAACTTTTTCAGCTTTTATGCTAATTGTGTTGAAAACAGAATTGTTTTCCGAATTTTAGAAGAGGCTATATCCGCAAATTCCCCTCTGTTTAGTTTTCCTTCTCTTGACTATACTGTCGTGCTACGCGCAAAAGTGGAACCTGCAGTCAAACTCAAATTCGGATACTACTCTTCAAAGTTTTGCGCCACCATGTACAAATGGTGCCTATGTAATGGTACATGCTGCACCCCCCCCCCCTCCCGCCAAAACTCTGCGGCTTTATTTCAATGTGGGAACCATCAACGGTTCCACATCATCGAGAAAACCCCCATTCGTTTTCAAACAGCCCAACAACGGTGGACATCTCTTCCTGAGTGAATGTAAATTTTATAACTTCTGGCTGGTAATTTTTCACGAGAAAGTCACAAAATTCCAGAACACATTCACAAACGGTGGACTTTTGAACACCCAAAAAGGTGGGTTATAGTCCAGTAATCCGCTGAAGAGGCTAGCTTGTACAGGGCAATAGGGAAGTTTTCGATTTTTCAATTTTATTTTTATATGATAGAGCAACACACATGAACATCAACGGCGAAAAAATTTTCGCGCTGCGACAAGTAGTTTTTTTTTAAATAATTTTTAAATTTCAAGCAGCTGTGACGTCACAGGGCTTTCGTTGGCGCTTTTGAACTTTCTACTAAGGCGAAGAAAGAGCGAGAAGCTTAGATGCGAGAAGCTCGAGAAACCGGTTTCTCCTGCTTCCGCACTGTTATTCGCTCTGCGCTGCCGTAATTATTTTTCCTCGCCAAGTGATGCGTTCTAAAAATTTGAATACGGATTTCGCCAAAAAATATCAAAACTGTTGTATTTGTATACAGGGTGTCCACTCCAATCGTGGACCAATAGCTAATTCCTAAACCGTTAGAGATAAGCGTATAGTTTATTTAGGAAAAAATCTCCAAATTATGAAAGGAATTTTGGGTCTATTCAATGTTTTTCAAAAAATCAAATTTTGAAAGAGTTACGAAATTTAAATTTTTATACAGCCCCCCAGTCCTATCAATCATATTTAGTAAAACATTCTTGACACTGTAACGTTTAAAACTAAAAAAAAATCACTGCTCTACGACAAAAATTGACAGAGTTATGACGTTTTGAAAAATCAAGATTTTGCATTATTTCATGACGTCATCGAGAGATCGCTTAAGGGACCGTATGCGAAATCTTTCAAAATCTTGATTTTTCAAAACGTCATAACTCGGTCAATTTTTGTCGTAGAGGAGTGATTTTTTTTTAGTTTTAAACGTTACAGTGTCAAGAATGTTTTACTAAATATGATTGATAGGACTGGGGGGCTGTATAAAAATTTAAATTTCGTAACTCTTTCAAAATTTGATTTTTTGAAAAACATTGAATGGACCCAAAATTCCTTTCGTAATTTGGAGATTTTTTCCTAAATAAACTATATGCTTATCTCTAACAGTTTAGAAATTAGCTATTGGTCCACGATTGGAGTGGACACCCTGTATATCGTTTCATATGTTAATCGTTATCGTTTCGTCATTTTATGTTTCTACGTTTGGCAACACTTTATATATAGTTCCTGTTCTGTAAAAATGTAAGCAATAAACGATGTTTCAAGTACCTCACGAATACTCAATTCAATTATCCTGCAGCCATAATAATGTGGCGACGAGGTGGAAAACGAAATTTTGTGAAGAAATAGGCATGAATTCTAAAATAGATGTCAAGGATAACGGTTAGGACTTTTTGCTTTCGCTTTTAAAGCATCGTCTTCGAACTACGCACTTTCAAAATGGATGCTGAACAGTTCAAGCAATTTATGGCTGCTTTTCAAATGCAACAACAGATGCTTCTAGAAAAGTTGTTACCTTCTTCAACACCGGAAACGACCGGATATTCAAACGCAAATGAAAGGTCAGAAAGTTCAATATTTTTACAATCTTTTGACTGTTTTGACTCTAAAAAAGAATCTTTCAAGTTCTATCGGCAGCGTTTTGAAAATTTCTTAGACATGAAAAAACTGTCGTCAAATAAAGAGTTGTGCGCTAAAATTCTTCTAAATTCCATTGGAGCATCTAATTACAATATGTTGGCTGCGTTAGTTTCGCCAAAGATGCCAACCGAATTGGCTTATGATGAACTCATGTCAGCATTTGAAGATCATCTTTGCCCTAAAAGGAATGTTCTTGTAGCTCAACATAAATTTTTGTCAACATATCAAACGGAAAATGAGTCAATCGCTGATTATATTGCAACACTTCGACGAGATATTATCGATTGCGAATTTATTTCTCCTTGCGAATGTGAAACTTCAATAGCCGATATATTTCTTCGAGCACAATTTGTACGTGGTATTCGTGATATTTCAATTCGAGAGCAGATCCTACAGTCTGAAACCCTGACTTTTGATGAAATTGCAAAAAAGGCAATAGCGTTAGAAGCTTCAAAAATCAATTGTCAAGAACTTTCAAAGAAGTTGCTTATTACTAATGAGTCGAATGATAATATAAACAAAGTTTCAAGAAATCGAAACGACGGACGTGGCGATCGTAAACCGCGCCAATTCAACTCGCCAACTCCAGCCAAATCGATTTTTCAACCAAGGTCAAGCGTCAACCGTTCAAATTTCCGAAACAAAATTGAATTCGAAAAGCTCGGGATTAAGAATTTATGTATACGTTGTGGCCGGAATAATCACCTTGCCAAGGAATGCAAATGTGATAGAAATAACCTTTTTTGTAGATCCTGTCAAAAATCCGGACATGTAAAAAAAGTGTGCATTAAAACTCTAATTCAAGAAAAGAATCAAAATCGATCTAAGTCCACACATTACATCGATGATGCAGAAGTTCTCGATCCTTATGCCGTGAATGAGATAGTTCAAATATTTCAAAGCGATGTTGAAAAGTACTTTGTTCTGGTAAACATTGAAGGTCATGAAGTAAAATTTGAAGTCGATTCTGGTTCGGGGTTTTCTTTCATGCCTCGAAGTGATTTCTACAAACTCAACATTGCGAAAATTCTTCAAAATTCTGATGTAATTTTTCGATCATACACCGGAAATACTTTCAAACCAGATGGGAAGATTAAAGTAAATGTTTCTTATAACGGAATAACTTCTCAGGAAGAACTGTACGTCGTTCCAGAAGGATACAAAGCTATATTAGGCAGAACTTGGATTCGCCGTCTCCAGGTAAATCTACAACAAATTGATTGCCAGAATGAACAATATTCAAAACTTCCAACTACGTCGATCAATAACATTGAAGACATTATTTCTTCTTTTCCAAAAATTTTTGAGCAAAAGGTGGGCTGCATTCCAGGAGTAAAAGTTTCATTACATCTTCGAGACAATAGTCAACCAGTTTTCCACAAGGAAAGAGATGTTCCCTACGCCCTTCGAGAAAAAGTTAACAAAGAATTGGACTCTTTGGAAGAACAAGGCATAATTTCAAAAATTGAGACAAGTGATTGGGGATCTCCCCTAGTGATCATTCCAAAACCAGATGGTAATATTCGACTCTGCGTTGATTATAAGATTGGCGTAAATCCACGCCTTGTCAATGCGAATTACCCGATCAAGAGAATAGATGAAATCCTCAACAGCTTAAGAGATTCGAGTTATTTTTGTGTACTAGATTTATATAAAGCATATCTTCACGTTCAAGTAGATGATGCAAGCTCTATCGTTCAAACAATATCAACACACCGTGGTACATATCGAATGAACAGACTGTCTTTTGGTATCAAAACAGCTTCTAGTGAATTCAACAGGATAATAGACCAGATTCTCCAAGGTTTACCGAAAACCTTGTCGTACTTCGATGACATCATCGTACATGGAAAAACTAAAAATGAATGTCGAGAAAACCTAGAACTGTGTTTAAAGCGACTGGAGAGTTACGATCTTCATGTGAACAAGAATAAATGCTCCTTTTTCCAGAAAAAGATCGAATATTTAGGACACATAGTAGAGTTCAACAAAATTTCGAAAAGTCCTGAAAAGGCTAAAGCCATATTGAATATGCCTCGACCATCGAACGTAGAAGAAGTAAGACGATTCTTAGGGATGGTAACCATATTATTCCCGTTTCCTTCCAAATAATTCAACCACTACGTATCCTCTTCGACAACTCCTTCGAAAGAACGCAAAATTTAAATGGACAGTTCAGTGCGAAGCCGCATTCATCAAATTAAAGAAGGAAATTGGAAGTGATCAAGTTCTAACTCCATACGATCCTAGTCTACCAATTACACTTACATGTGATGCAAGTCCGGTTGGTGTTGCAGGAGTTCTTGCACACGTCATAGAAGGCCAAGAAGTTCCAATCGCATTTGCTTCAAGATCTTTAACATCATCAGAACAAAATTATTCACAGCTAGATCGGGAAGCACTTGCAATAATTTTTTCTGTAAGTCATTTTTTCAACTACTTATATGGGAGACACTTCAAATTAGCTACAGATAATAGACCATTAACCAGAATTTTCCACCCATCTACAAAACTACCTCCAATGACTTCAGGCCGACTTCTTCGATATGCAACATTTCTATCAGCATTCGATTTTGAAATTGCTTTCAAAAAAGGTAGTGAAAACGTTAATGCCGACTGCCTGTCCAGAGCTCCAATGGTTCAACAAAATTCAAGTAATGACATGAGTATTAACAGAGAAATAAATACAGTTTGTATGATATCAATTAATGAAATTTCATGCGAAAACTTAAACGCCGATATAATCCGTCAAGAAACAGATGCTGATGAAGAATTATCACAGATCAAGAAAAACATTCAAAATAGCCAAGAACTTTCATATGAATATGTCCTAGAAGATGGAATATTATTCAAGGGACAGAGAGTGGTAATTCCAAAAAGCCTCCAAAAGTCCATTTTGAAAGAATTACATAGAACGCACGTAGGAATTACGAAAATGAAGCAACTTTCTCGTAGATACGTATACTGGAGAGGTCTTGACAAAGACATCGAACGGATCTCTAGAACATGTGAACCATGTGCTGCAGTCAAAACAAATCCTGCAAAGGCTGAAATACATCCTTGGGATACACCTACAGAAAATTGGGAGCGCATTCATATAGATTACGCAGGACCCTTTCAGGATCATTATTTTCTGATAGTTATAGATGCCAAATCAAGATGGGCGGAGATCAAAAGTACTCGAAATACTCCAACTTCTACTTCAACAATTATGCTAGCTGATATTTTTGCTGTCCATGGTTATCCATGCGTTATGGTATCAGATAATGCCAAAATTTTTGTAAGTGATCAGTTCAAGTCTTACTGCACCAGAAACGGAATTTTTCAAAAACTCATTGCTCCCGGACATCCTGCTACAAACGGGTTAGCAGAAAGAAATGTACAAACCCTGAAAAATCGTCTCAAAACCATGGCACACTATCCAATGTCAATGCATGCTAAAGTTCGAGATATTTTATTTAGATATAGAGCAACTCCCCCTTATCGAACAACAAGACACCAGCAGAATTATACTTACATCGAAACATTCGTATTCAACTAGATTCAATTCGACCAACTAAGCACACGCAAAATTGTGAACTCAAGCTTTCCTCAAGACAATTAAGCGTGGGAGATCGAGTACAAGCGAGATGTTACATTCAGAACAAAAATGTATGGAAATTCGGAACAGTAATACAAAAGTTTGGAAAATTACATTATCAAGTAGAATTAGATGATGGCTACAGATTCAAACGCCATATAAACCAACTAAGGAAAACTGAAATTAAGAAGAAAACTGTCACATTTACACAAGAAGCTAAGCATGATGAAAACCAGTTCCCAGACAAAGAAGACATTCCTACTCAACCACCCTTATGGATCAATATTCCCAGTTCTAGACATAATTTACATCAAGAAGATAGTCAAAGCTCAAGCGCGTCAACTCAACAACTCTTATCAAGTTCATCTCCACTGTCAACTCAACCATCGACCCCTTTACAACCTTCGACTGCACAACTTCGTCGATCATCAAGAGATAGACGCAAACCCGCGTATTTACAGGATTTTGACACTGACTAACTATTCAACTTATATGTAGGCTCCTTTGTTAAGCGTGGGAGAATTGTTGTATTTGTATACAGGGTGTCCACTCCAATCGTGGACCAATAGCTAATTTCTAAACCATTAGAGATACGCATATAGTTTATTTAGGAAAAAATCTCCAAATTACGAAAGGAATTTCGGGTCTATTCAATGTTTTTCAAAAAATCAAATTTTGAAAGAGTTACGAAATTTAAATTTTTATACAGCCCCCCAGTCCTATCAATCATATTTAGTAAAACATTCTTGACACTGTAACGTTTAAAACTAAAAAAAAATCACCGTTCTACCACAAAAATTGACCGAGTTATGACGTTTTGAAAAATCAAGATTTTGAAGGATTTTGCATATGGTCCCTTAAGCGATCTCTCTATGACGTCATGAAATAATACAAAATCTTGATTTTTCAAAACGTCATAACTCGGTCAATTTTTATGGTAGAACAGTGATTTTTTTTTAGTTTTAAACGTTACAGTGTCAAGAATGTTTTACTAAATATGATTGATAGGACTGGGGGGCTGTATAAAAATTTAAATTTCGTAACTCTTTCAAAATTTGATTTTTTGAAAAACATTGAATAGACCCGAAATTCCTTTCGTAATTTGGAGATTTTTTCCTAAATAAACTATATGCTTATCTCTAACGGTTTAGAAATTAGCTATTGGTCCACGATTGGAGTGGACACCCTGTATATCGTTTCATATGTTAATCGTTATCGTTTCGTCATTTTATGTTTCTACGTTTGGCAACACTTTATATATAGCTCCTGTTCTGTAAAAATGTAAGCAATAAACGATGTTTCAAGTACCTCACGAATACTCAATTCAATTATCCTGCAGCCATAATAAAAACTAGCAGGGTATTGGATTGCTCTTTGATAAATCCAGTTTTAAATAGTGAATTAGTAGACTTTAGAGTATTGATTACGGAAGGAGAAAATCCCGCAATGAAACGATAATATAGCAAAAATCCAATTTTTATGGATGAAAGGCTGAAAGTTACAGCCGTCTGACGTCACGGGTTTCGGTTTCAAGGCGCGCTTCTTTTGCGCGTGGGTTTTTTAAAAAATCATTAAGAATCAACCGTTGTGTTTTAAAATTCGGCAATGGTGAATTTTTGTGTTTTGTAAGCCTCTTAACAATATCTAGTCGTTAAAAAAGGGATATTCAATAGGTCACAACTACCCTATAGCGATCTTTTTCCCGCCAATCATCGCCAAAATTTGTCGTTTAAAGTTTGCACGTTTACCTCTTGAAAATAGTAAACTGCATAAAAGATCACAGTCACAGTTAATCAGAGCTACAGCGGAGGCATTTAAATCTTCGAAATTACAGTTACAGTTAATTTGCCGTTCCACTCGAAGCAGCGGTTTACAGTTAAGCTTTAAGTGCGTTCTCCAGTGCAAACAGCATTCAAAATAAGTGCGCTTAACTCGTAAGTGCACTTGTGATTGAGTGCACTTATTTCGCAGTGCAAACGGGGTAAAAGTGGTGAAACTTAAGCTTGATGCGTCGGCCTGTCTATATAACGGCTCTACCGCTGCCCATACCCAATTCTAACTTTATTTTGATCGATCTCTTTTAAATTTCAAAAGCAATAACAATTCTAACATGTTGCCAAAAATTATTTGCCAAATACCATAAAAACATAAATTTACGCTGATGGGATTAAATATGAAATCCATTGTTAGCACGCGGTTGCTATGAAACGGTAACAATAAGAGAAATCATAAAGAAAATGGCGTAGTAAGAAATATTCTCAAACATTTAATGAATCCTATCTGTAACTCCGAACTTTTCGACCGTAGCGCTTCAAAACCGGTGCCAATCGATTCCCCGTGGCCAAAAACCCCAGACCCCCAAGTTTACCGGAGTTTATTAATTCCGGGGCGATTTTCGACTTGACAAACATCTCTCGTATTATAGTATAGGATAGAGATTGATTTTCTAAATTTCATTTTATAGCAATGACTTTACACGAAAGTCGGTAAACAAATTTTAATTTTCACGTGAACTGTAATTATGTCGCAAAAAAGAGGCTTGCAATTTCAAATTCCTAAGTTAATGTCCTTTTCTATGAGGAAATCCCCCCCCTCCTTCTTAACAAAATATTATGATTATTTCTAAGTATTGTACTTAATTCCTGATAAATTATCCTTCTTCATATGGCCAGAGAAAAATAGTACTCAAAAAGGTGTGATTGTTTTTATTACTATGCTATCTGCTATCTTTTTAATATCTGTTGGAGGGGATAGCTTTCGATTTCTTTTAGTGAAAACAAAAATCTGTTATTTCTTGCAAACTATTTCGAAGTTTAATAACTATTGGTTCGGTAATTTTTCTTTCATGGACATATAAATATGAAAAATTATTAAACAAGGCCCTCTATATTCGTTTGTAAACAGAATTGAATTTTGAATATTCCTGACGACTTGATGTTAACTTTTGTATTTTACTATTTTTGATTAACATTAGTACTGCCAAAGCATTGACAGAAATTGAATTTTAAAAATCGATTATTACAATTATGCTCTTAAAAGCGTTAAATAAATTCTTTTGTCCTTTGCAAAAGATTTAAGGTTAAAAGAATGCATCTTGTCCTATATTTTGCTTACTGCCATGTCTGATTTTTGATGAGTTTATCAATTTTGGAGCCTTAAAAATTCTCCTTCTCAAAATCATAATGCACTGCAAAAAATGAATTTTTGTTTTTACAGTATAATGTTACAGTCGAGGCTTCAATTTAAAGCCGTAAAATACAAAGAATTAAACTGTGAACTAGAAATTTTACAGTTTCTTACTGTAAAGTGAGAAAGTTTACAGTTTATTGCCGTAAAATTTAGCTGTATTATACTGTAAAAACAATAGTATAATACTGACAGCAGAGGTTCCAGTTTAAAACTGTAAAATGCACGGTAATAAACTGTTAAATTAGTAATTTTACTGTATATTACTGTAAAAGTAGCAATTTTATGGTTTAGTACTGTAAAAGTAACAATTTTACAATTTATTACTGTAAAATTACAAATTTTAAAGTTCATTACTCTAAAATTAGCTATATTTTACTGTAAAAACTACATTCATTTTTAGAGTGTAATAATGGTAAAATGTTAGGATTTACGCTATTATCTCGGACGCAGTTACGCTTTAAAGACTTACAGTAAATAATACAGCTATTATTTGAGCAATACCATCTTCTAAATCAATTAAACTGCCATCTTCTACGCGCTACAGGATTTCCTAGACATATTTCATTGCACAACGAAACCCTATCCTTTAGAATAAAGGTTATTCTTTATTTATCTTTCCTTGGCTTTCGTACGCAAAGTAAAATTCCTCGAACGAATCATAGCCGTAACAGTTGGTTATAAAATCCTTATTTCTCACAGAGCTTTTATTATATTCAATATTTTAAAAAGTTATCAGTCAGCTATGAGCCTCTATGGAGCTCTTCTAGGCAAATAAATCTCTGGATTGATTTGATGCAGATGTTGGATTTTAGGGGTTGTCTACTTTTTGAAAAAATGGGGAAGTACTGCTTTATAGTATAGTAAAGCGTTGGAAAGAATTAGAAACTGATTTGGGTGAACTATCGTTGGATTTAAAAAGGGACCGTCATTACAAAAGAATATGCTTTTCTTACCAGATAACTCCGTACTCGTATACAGGTATTTTTTCTTCTTTTTTTAATACGCTTTTATTAGTTTCACATGTGGGTTTGTTTGTTTGCATATATGTAACACTAAATAAAAGATAAAGTTCACGTTCTTTACAAATATAAAAGTAATAGTTTTAATACTATTATTAATGCTGAAGGATAAACTATATTACATGTTGATGCACTATAAGTTCTTCAGTTATTTGTATGTAACTCTGAATAAAAGTTAAAATTAACGTTCTTTGCAAATATAATAGTAGATTTAATACTATCATTAATACTAAAGGCTAAACTATTTTATATGTTAATGTATCATAAGTGCATGTAAACTTAGCGGATATTCAATAGTTTTGAAATCAGTGATGATAACAGCGGATTCGAATGTGAAAGCGTATTTTTTGTTTTTTTTAAAACTATAATTCAATTTTTAATAGCTATGATTTTGAAGAAACGTCAACGTTAAAAAAGCAAATTTGCAAAAACTCGCAGACACGTGTTTCAGAGTTACAAAGAACCTCCTTTTTATCGTAAAGAAATATGCTTATGCATGAAAAGGCTTCCAAGAAGTGCTTACATTTTTTTTAAATTGTGTTTCTTAACCCTTTAACGGGCACAATCCGTTTTTCTCCAAAGTTCACATTTTGCATTATAATTAGGAAAATGAAGCTCATTTATGACCAAAAAATGCATTTTTTAAAATTTTGTCGTTGTTGCTTCTGTTTTTAAGAGGGTTGAATAAAGTTAACCACCGTCCATTACAATCAATGACATTTCACTGATTTATTCAATAGAATAAATGTAAAACACAAATAATTTCACAAGTAAATGTGCATTCCTTGTAAAACTATTTGTCAGTAGTTATTTCAAATTACACATTTTTTAGTTGCGCATGAAATAAGTGATAGAAAACTAAATACAATGTAAATCACCAAAAATATTCTCTTTGTTTGTCTGATGGAACAACATGATACATGGAGCAGCTCACAATGGAGCATTACATGTTGTACATAAAACTTTTGTGCGTTTTAAGTTCTACCGTGGTGGTGGTACCGTGGTGGTAACCTTGAAAAGGGTTAAAACTTTTGCTTGTATTTTCAATTTCATAGCACAGCTGTTTCTTTTCATCTAAAATAGTCTGTTCTTAATTAAGATATAAATTAGCATGGAAATTAAATGACTTATTAACGTATTTAATAATTGTATTTATCATACTTTAACGCTTTATTTAAAAGGTTTATGTCAGTGTAATTATCATTACTAATTAAATTTTAATTTTACGTATTATTTTATGCAATAAAAACGTATAAGCTATAATTAGTGTAAAAATGGTTTACTCAACAAATACTCAACTTTTTTTTTAAAAAAAGGTTGTGAAGTTTACATTCGCTTTGACGCAAAATGGAATTTTGCTTTTCAAATTTACTAAAATGCTTTAATCAGCAAAAATAAAAAAAGACCTAAAAAAATAAAGGCAATGCACGCACATTTACTACTTCAGAAATTAATTTGCAGCTTTATCAATTCAGTTAAGCGTCATTTAATTAGTTTTACCTATTATTCGTCTTTAACAGGTTACTAATTCAAACTACGAGTAAATTAAAATAAAATAAAATAATAATAAACCACTCTGAGGTGCAACTTCCCACGCGCTTGAAGTAATTTTGTACCGAATTTCAACACTATAGGTGCTATGGGGTCTTCTAGACGCAGGCGTGCCCCAGACATCCTTTCACAATTTCTTTAACGGTACTTTTTTTAATGCGCTTTTATTAGTTTCACATGTGGGTTTGTTTGTTTGTATTTGTGTGTGTGTAACTTTGAATAAAAGATTAAATTCACGTTCTTTACAAGTATGAAAGTTATATATTTAGTACTACTGTTAACACTTAAGGCTAAACTATATTACATGTTGATGCATTATAAGTGCATGTAAACTTAGCGGATATTCAACAGTTTTGAAAATCAGAGGGAAATCAGTTAGATATTCATGAAATATAGTTGAACCTAGGGATGCACCGATAAGCAAATTGGCCGAGTACCGATTACCGATTAATCGGTTGTTAATAATCGGCCGATTAATTGGCTGAGCCGATTAATGATAAGGATAATTGTTTTTCTGCTACCAATTTTACCATCACTGTTTTTTATCTCTTACACAATTCCAAGTTTTGAAATAGTAAGAAATTTACTTCTGGGAGAAGATTTTTTTCCATTTTCCTAGTTTTCACAACATAATTTCAATATTTTATCAAATTTCTTAGAACCAATTTTCATATTAGTGTCAATAATATCATTAACACATTGTTAGTTATGTTAATTGGAAATAATAATTTATAAAAAAAGGAGAGGTGGGGGAGTGCTCCAATTTAGGAGTACTTTTAATTCATATGTTTTAGTAATCAGTAGCAATTTAATTCAATACTTTTATTCTTTGAAAATTAGAGGTTATATGAAAGCACTGTGCTAAGAAGAAAACTATCGCCACATGAAAAATGTTGCATCATTGTCTATGTATATTTATTCAAAGTAGGAGAATTCATTTAAAAAAAACTTTATATCAACTGTGAGGATTATTATTACTGTTAATAAAATTATTCATCATAGTTTCCCTGTGAAAGTATGCTTTAAAGAATAATATCTGAAAAATATTTTTCAGCCGATTAATCGGCCCGATTTTGCCGATTATTAATAATCGGAAAAGGGGCCGATTATGGCCGATTAATCGGTACTGCCGATTAATCGGTGCATCCCTAGTTGAACCATCAGTATTAATGATAGTATAAAGTATATTACTTTTACATTTGTCAAGAACGTGACTTTTATACAGTCGAACCCGCTTATTAGAATATCGCTTAAAGGAATATTCCGCTTGATGTAATACATTTTCAATGTACCAAACCATTGAAATGTATTATTTTTATCCCGGATAATGGAATATCCCGCTTATTAGAATATTTTTTCTTGGAAAAATGGCTATTCCATTAAGCGAGTTCGACTGTATTTTTAAAATTTCTCAGAATGACTTCAGATTTCGAGCTAAGCGAAGTTTAACCCATTAATGCCTGACATTTTTTTTCCAAAATATATTTTGTATACTGTTTGAAAACAGTATTTAATGAACAGGAAAAATAGTAAAAAAAATATTATGTAAAAAATAATTTTTTTATTAAGAAAAGAAAAATCGTCCTTCAAAAGTTACGATAGACCCCAAAGGGTACATACTTTTTTTACTAAATTTTTTTTCTGCCTACGATATAATATTTATAAAGACTTTTTATAAGAAGAAATAAAATCAGAAAATTACATAAACTGGGAAGCTGGGAATAACTTTGAAAACTTAGCTTTTTTTTCTTAAGATTGTGAACGATGTCATTTTTGATAAAGATCATATTAAAACTGCTACAGAACGCACTTTACAATGGTTATATGCTGCATAGCGTGTTAAAACAATACCATTGCAGAGAAACTGCTCGAGTTGAGTAACTTTTGAACTATTAAATTGCCGTCGAAACATTATGTAGTAAAGTGTTTAGTTAGAGACTGTCATTTAAAATATTCACACGCTGGAATACAAACGTTGACAGTTATAATAAGAGAAGAATTCTGGATTATCGGTGCTAGACGCACAATCCGGTCTATAGTAAGAAACTGTGTTCGCTGTAAGAGATTTTCTGCAAAAGCTCCAACTACTGAACCCATCCAGTTACCCTTGGACAGAGTTCGAGATGCTTTCGCCTTCGAAATCACCGGGATCGACCTATGTGGACCGTTGATTCTCAGGAATAATACTAAAGCCTGGGTAGTATTATTTACGTGCGCAGTGTATCGATGCGTTCATCTAGAGCTGGTGACTTCTGTCAGCACGGAGTTTTTCATACAAGCCTTTAGACGTTTTATAGCCCGAAGAGGTCGTCCGTCTGCTGTGTACACCGACAATGGTACTAATTTTGTCGGAGCATCAAGATTGTTGCGAAAAGTAGATTGGGAAAAAGTGATGTCGCTAGAGACATTAAGCTCTATCACCTGGAATTTCATTCCGCCCACCGCTGCGTGGTGGGGCGGATGGTGGGAGCGCCTAGTTCGTACTACGAAAGAACTACTAGTAAGAGTCCTGGGACAATCTTCGGTGACATACGAAGAGTTAATTACTCTTCTCTGTGACGTTGAATCCGTAATAAACTGTCGCCCACTAACTTATGTATCCAACGACACCGAGGATTTAACACCTTTAACACCATCAATGTTTCTACAGGACATTAGATGTTCCGGCGTAGCAGATTTGGATCTGATGGATCAAGGTAAACTTCTGCGTCGCCAAAGATTCGTCCAAGAGTTGCGGGAACACCTTCGCAGCCGCTTCCGTAAGGAATACCTAGGACAATTAATACAAAGACATGCAAAGAAGCATTGTGAATTAAAAGTAGGTGATATAGTGTTGGTCGGCAGTGAAAATCTAAAAAGAGTTAGCTGGCCAATAGCTCGTATACAAGAACTCTGTCCTAGCAGAGATAAACGTGTAAGAGTCGTGAAAGTGAAAACCCGAAATGGT
>JAXGGA010007287.1:0-63698 GCA_038373865.1 Uloborus plumipes | reverse complement strand
GAAGATGTCATCTTAGAATATTTTATTATTTTTCCACAATTAAGGATACCAACTTACATCTTTTGAGGGGTAAGCGATTTCGAAATAAAAAAATCGATTTTTTCGACCGACACTAATGAATATGAACATTTGAGTGAATAGAAAATTATTTGATATGAATATGCATAAATGACTACATGAAAAATTATTTGATACGAATCAATTAGTAAATGAAAAATTATTCGACATCAGATTCATATAAGGAAATCATTGATCCTTTCACTCATTTATTTATCATCATTGGGGTTTTTTTCTGATTTTCTTTCCATCAAATATTTTTTTATTTAGTAATTTATTCAATTTCATATCAAATAATTTTTCATTTCCTCATTTACTCATATTCATATTAAATTAATTTTCCTTTACTGATTTCCTTCATATCAAATTTTTGCACTTTCTTATGTTTTCATCGCATCTAATAATGCTTCATTTACAAATTTATTCGTATCAAATATTTTTTTTTACTCATTTTTGCATAATCATATCTAATTTCTCGCTCATTTTTTATATTAATATCATCCATGCATTACTCTACTCTTTCATTCAGATTGATATAAGGAAATTATTCACCTTTTCACTCATTTATTTTTAGTCATACCAAAAAAAAAAAAAAAAAATCTAATTTTCTTAATCTCAAATAATTTTTCATTTACTAATCGATTCAATTCGTATCAAATAATTTGTTATTTATTAATTTAATCATATTCATATCAAATAACTTTTTTACTCATTTATGCATATTCATATCATCCATTCATTCCTCGATTCATTAATTTAAATTCATATAAAGAAATCATACATAGTTTCAATTTGTTGTTTATATTCATATCAAAAGATTGATTTTTCAAATTTATTCATATCAAATACATTTTCATTTACAAATTTATTCATATTCTTATCAAATAATATTTCATTTTCTCCTTTATGCATTTTATATCATTTTTTTTACCTTTTTGTTCATATTCATATAATTCATTCATTCCTCTACTCACTCATTCAGATTCATATAATTAAATCATTCATCCTTTCATACCAAATTCATCCTTTCATACATCATTCACAATCATACCAAAAAAATTTATTTTTTAATTTTCTTCATATCAAATAATTTTTCATTTTGTAATTTATTCATATTCGTATCAAATAACTTTTCATTAACACATATATGCATGTTCATATCAAATAAGTTTTTACTCACTCATTTGTTCATATTTATATCATCCATTCATTCCTCTTCACATTCATTCAATTCATATACGGGCATCATTCATCCTTTCACTTATTTATAATCACACAAAATATGTTTTTTTTCTAATTTTCTTCAAGTCAAATAATTTTTCCTTTACTAATTGATTTATATTTATATCATCCTTCCTTCTCATTTATTTTTAGTCACACCAAAAAAATTTTACTTTCCAATTTTTTTCTTCATATTAAAGAATTTTTCACTTACTAAGTGATTCGTATTCTAATCAAATAAGGCTTCATTAATTTAATCATATTCATATTAAAGTTATTTACTCATTTTTGCATCTTCATATCATCCATTCATTCCTCTATTCATTAATTAAAATTCATATAAAGAAATCCCTCATCCGTTCACTTATTTATATTCATATCAAATTATACTTCATTTACATTTTTTTTCGCATGAAATAATTTCTTATTTAAACATTTATTGATATCAAATAAATTTTCATTTACAAATTTACTCATAACAAATAATTTTTCATTTACAAATTTATTCACATTCATATCAAATAATTTTTCATTTTCTCATTAATGCACATTTATAGTTAATAAGTTTTCATTTACTCATTTGTTTTTATTCATATCATCCATTCATTCAAATTCAAAAAAAATAATCGTTCATCCTTTCGCTAATTTATTTATAATCATACCAAAAAATTTTTAATTTCTAACTTTCATCATATTAAACATTTTTCATTTACTAATTGATTCAAATTTATCACAAATAACTTTTCATTTTCTTATTTATTCTATCAAATAGGTTTTCATTCACTCATTTGGTCTTTTATATTATCCATTCATTCCTCTACTCATTCATTCCGATTCATATAAGAAACTCATTCATTGTTTCGCTCATTTTTTTTATGGTCATTGCGTATTTTTTTTCTTAATTTTCTTTGTTTCAAATATTTTTTTATTTACTAGTTTAATCAAATCCACGTCAAATAATGTTCATTCCCTCATTTATTCATATTCCTAATTAATTATTTTTCATTTACTAAATTTCTTCGTACCAGTTTTTTTTTCTTTTCTAATGTTTTCATTGTATTAAATAATGTCTTATTTACAAATTTATTCATATCAAATTAATTTTCATTTACTCATTGTTGCATAACCATATCAAATAATTTTTCATTCACTCGTTTGTTTATATTCATATCATCCTTGCATTCCTCTACTCATTCATTTAAATTCATATAAGGAAATCATTCATCTTTTCAACTCATTTATTTTTAGTCATACCAAAAAAATTTTACTTTCTAATTTTCTTCATATTAAATAATTTTTCATTTACTAAGTGATTCATATTTTAATCAAATAACGTTTCATTAATTTAAACATATTCATATCAAATAATTTTTTATTAAATTACTCATTTTTGCATCTTCATATCATCCATCCATTCATTCTTCTATTCATTAATTTAAATTCCTATAAAGAATTCACTCATTCCTTCACTTATTTATATTCATATAAAATTTATTTATTAAATAATTTTTCATTTACAAATTTATTCATATTCTTATCAAATAATATTTCATTTTCTTCTTTATGCATATTTATATCATTTTTTTTACTTATTTGTTCATATCCATATAATCCATTCATTCCTCTACTCACTCCTTCAGATTCATATAATTAAATCATTCATCCTTTCGCTCCTTTTTTTTATAATCATACCAAAAAGTTTTAATTTCTAACTTTCATCATATCAATTATTTTTCCTTTACTAACTGATTCAAATTTATCTCAAATAACTTTTCATTTTCTAATTTATTCATATCAAATAAGTTTTCAATCATTCATTGGTCATATTTATATCATCCATTTATTCCTCTACTCATTCATTCAGATTCATGTAAGAAACTCATTCACTATTCCACTCATTTATTTATAGTTATTGCATAATGTTTTTTTTTTTTTTTTTTCGTTTTTTTTCAATATTCTTTGTATCAAAATTTTTTTATTTACTAATTTAATCAAATTCACATTAAATACTTTTTCATTTCCTTATTTAATGATATTCATATTCAATTATTTTTAATTTATTAATTTCCTTGGAATCAATTTTTTTCATTTTCTACTTTATTCATATTCGTATGAAATATTGCTTCATTTACAAATTTATTCAGATCAAGTAATTTTTCTTTTAATAATTAATTCACATTCATACCAAATAATTTTTCATTCATTAATTTAATCATCTTCCTATCAAATAGGTTTTTTCTTTTATAAATGTGATCATATTCATATGAAATATTTTTATATACTTATTTATTTGTATTCATATCATCCATTCATTCATATATTTATTAATTCAAATTCATGTAAACAAATATTCATATTTATTACATCAATTCATTCCTCTACTCCTTCATGCAGATTCATTTAATCAAATCATTCCTTTCACTCATTTATTTATAGTCACACAAAATTTTTTTATTTTCTAATTATTTTCACGTCAAATAAATTTTCATTTACTAATTGATTCATATGCTTATCAAATAATTTTTATTTACTACTTTATTCATATTCATATCAAATAATTTTTCATTCACTTATTTATATCAATTTTTTTTTTTTTGTTCAAATTTATTATTGTGGGTCGTTTGACCACCCCTGAACTAATTACGACGAGTTTTCTCGTGACGTCTGTATGTACGTGACGTACACTCGTATGTTGCATAACTCAAAAACTGGATGTCGCAGAAGCTGGGCAAAGCTTGGCGATACGTTGCCAAGCTTTTGGTCGCCGAGTGTTTAACCCTAACTTGGCTGCATAGTGCATATAGCCAAGTTGGAGGCAAATTTGGCGAAAAAATTATTTTTCGCTTTATGCTCCAATTTGGCGCCATTGGCGATATTTTGCGAAAAATCCATATGAATGATAATAAAATCGCTAAAATTTAGAAAATTAATTATTGTAACACTTTTTTGCATTGTTTTGTTGGCAAACTAGGAGTTTAAAAGTTTGAATTGTTATCTTGCTCACTCTAAGCACTATTTTCACACTTAAGGCATAAACTAAGAAATTCACACGTGAAAAGAAGTAGTGGGTGGGGTTCATACCACATTGTTTTAGGTTGAAACTACGCTATATACCAACAATTTATGGCTGTTGACTTATAAAAAGTTAGAAACATATAAATTTATTAAAAATTGAAAATTTCAGTTTTGAGCCTGATAAGCGAAATGAAGATATCAACTTAAGAATTCTTTTATTATTTTTCCCCAATTAAAGATACCAATCGATAGCTTTTGAGGGGTAACGCAATTCCGAATTAAAAAAAAAATTCTTGACCCACCCTACTCGTCATAATGTGTTCTTAACGAAAAGATCTTAATTTGAAAGGAAAAACGCATTTTAAGGAATATGTAAATGCTGATAAATGTACGAAATTGCAACTTGATTTGCAAGACGTTTCTTGGAAACGAAACATAATGTCGGCTTTCATTTGTTTTAAAAACTAGAAAATCAAGTTACTGATTTCATTTATTCACACAGCATTAAACAGCCTAAAATATCCGACTTCTTTAGTAACAAATAAGTGAGTAACATTCAGCAGCAATTTTTGAAAAATTACTGCAAATATGTATATTTTACATTAAGATAAGGTCATTTTTTATCCTATTTCTAAATTTTCATATGATTAAAGGGAAAGAAATTAATATTTCTAAAGTTAATCATTAGGTATTTGTTGATAATTACACCTGTGGTTAAGGCAATTTGTAATGCTTTCGTGACAAATTGACTATTCCATTAAGTGGGCTTCACTGCATTTGGGGAGAACAGATAGACCAAAAGACCCTATACCGAGTTCCCTATCTCAATCCATGTGTATAAGTTTTCAATATTTATGTACATATTTTATTTATTTTGACATTTTTTTGTGGGTGAGGGGCAATATTTTTAAGTTGCGTTACGTCACTTTTAATGATTTTTTCGTATTTATTTTACTTTAACGGGAAAGTAGGCCAAAAAATAAAGTAAGTAATTTAGTGTAAAAGTTATGACTTATCTCAGTATTTGAAAAAAAAAAGACGAACATGGTTTTCGTTGACAATGTTATACTATGGTTTAATTTCAGGTGTAAAAGAACACTTTTAGGCAAGAAATACTTAAAGACCGCTATATAGTTGAAATGCTAGGACACCATCAAAGTACTATTCATCTTGAGACTAAATAGCACTAATCCATTTGTTTCATGACATTGTGGGTTAAAGCATTTTCGGTCTGAACCCATCAGTTCAATTTTCAAAAGTAAATTGCATATACTTCATAGATGGCCAGAGATAAAATGCTTCTTGTATATAACTAGTGAATGAAACATAATAAGAGACTTCCTTTCTCCTAAGAGAAAAATAAAATTCATTTCATTTTTGTTTAGAGAGGAGCTTCAAGCTCTTTCAATGCTGACATGTTTCTTGAAAAGACAGTAATAGCTGTCAAACAAAGTATTGGAAACGATATTTTATTGAAGACCAGCGGTAATCATATCTAGAGCAGGAAAACAAGATTTGTATGTTTTCAAATAAAAATGTTTTTATCATTTAAAGAGAAAGTTAAGATGGAATGATTTTACTCTGCTGAATTTCCTCCGTGAATTTAAAATTATTTTTATGATTTACTTTATTTGATATATGTGCAGTACTAACAAAATAAAAAATTGGTAAATGATATTTAATCAAAGGTTTGTATGAATTTTATTGAAGCATAAATATCAAAATATATTGTGCGTTTCGAATATTCTATTTCTATTAGATCACAAATATGCGAGTTATTTTCTTTTTTCCCCCTCCAGATGTATACATATATAAGGGGGGGGGTATCCACCCCCCCTTTTTTTTGAATAATTGGAGTCTGATTTATTCATTGTTAAATTAGAAATACAGAAACATTTAAAAAATAGTTAAATTAATAACCAAGCTAAAAGCATAAAATTGAAGTCTATGAGTAGCAGCTTGTGCATAAAAATTATTGACCAAAAGTGCTGAAAACTAATTTAGAAAAAAAAGAAAACAAGAGATATGCGTTAAGTAATTTTGATAAAATGATATCAAAAGACCCTGTTAAACGTATAATAACCCGATAAATCAATTATTTAGTGCCAATCTCGCCATGCGACTACATTATCGTTGCCCTTTCATTTGGCGAATGATATTAGACTTAAAAGTAGCATTTAATGTCTTATGTATTTTCAAAGATCAAGTATGCTGGTTATAGTTTTTTGATACGAATGGCGCTTTTATAATGACAACAATGGGGAACAACATTCTTATTTTGATGGGTGTTTTATTTATGCTATTGGATCTTTTCTGATGAAGATTTTCAGAACTACTATAGACGGATACTGTTAGGCGTTGGTTGGGCAGCGAGTTGAAAGCTATTACCTTTATTTTATAAGACACTGATGTCCATTATCTAAAGAGTATTTTAGGATTTTTTTCCTATTTTTTTATTTTGTAAATGCGCATTATTCTTATTAACATGGGACTTAAAAAAAAAAAAAAAAAAAACTTCTTCCTGATAAGGCGTTATAGGAACTGACGTTCTTAGTATAATGGGGTCTTTTAGGAATTCAACAAAGGTACCGTATTTTATTTAGAATTTGTTGGGTCTGTTGAAGCTATTTTGGGACTATCGTCCTTACTCTAATAGCTGTTTCAGCTATATTTATCTTTTCTATTCAAGCGAGACATTCATCACGTAATATTCGCTACTTTTTCCTGCAGAGCAAGGAACAACAACTAATATAACTGGCGTAAGACCGGACACAGTCTGGCGAGGTTCGATTTTCTTCATGGGGAATACTGAATGTATTTGAGTGTTGTTGACCCTCTTGTATTGGAAATTTTATAGGGGTAGTTATGCAAACTTTTGTTATTGTCTGTATTTTTTCTTTTTCAAGAATTTAAATTCTTCCTGCATGCACCAGCAGCTTGAACGATTTAACTTAATAATTTTAACGTAAATGCCACCTGCATGTACAGTACAGACATCGAGAAATGACTGGAAAAATCTGCAGCAATTTGTACGGAAAAGCAATAATAGCTAGTAGTGGAGATAAGGCACCAAAACTGACATAGGTATAGTATACTGTCATAGTGTTATATTATAGTACATTAAGACGCCGGTTAATTGAATCAGTGGTTAATTGAATCAGTCACTTTAATTAATTAAATCGCCAGAAACATAACTATATCTAGCTCTATTGAGTTAGCCTTTTTTTTTGAATTAGCCGCTTTTTTGAATCAAAACTGTTTTGAACAAACTTGATTCATTAAAGTGGTGGCCACTGTACCACTGTACATAACATAAGTGACTCCACTAGACTCACTTGTAACAGAACCACTAGAGTCACTCATATCTGCTACAAATGACTCCACCAGAGTTATTTACAGCAGAACACAATGATCTGTCCGTTAACTATATATATCTATGACAGTTTTGGTGACCTTTCATCAACTAATGAATATTTACTAGAGCTGCGACATCGATGTCGATATTTTGGAAGCATCGATGTTTTAGGTTCGATGTTTTTTTCGATGTGGATGTTTTATATTCCAGCAAAGAACGCCAAAGAAAAATATACGATAAGCATAATTATTTAAAAGTGTCCATCTTTAATTAAAAGTTGCAATATTAACCTTATTGGGAAAACAGATTTATAATTATTATCAATGTTTCACTTTTGATGTTTCTGAAACATCTCAACTTTGTTTCGGCGTTTTTTTTAGTATATTATATATATCTTGATTATTTTTGTTTCACGTTCAGTGTTTTTTTTGTCTTTCGATGTCCTTTTTATTCAACAAATAATCATAAAAATATGCGATAAAAAAGATTCATTTTTCTTTTAGCACTAGTTGCAATTAAAGTTTTTTCTTAATAACTAACGCTGATTTACAGTCAATGATTTTTAAACATCGTTGTTTTGCATTTGCTATTTTTTCGACGATGTTTTACATTTAAGCAAAAATATATATATATATATATATATATATATATATATATTATATATATATATTATATATATATATATATATATATATATATATTATAAATATATATATATATCTATTATATATATATATATATATATATATATAAATATGCGACAAAAAAAGTTTCGCAGTTGATCAAGAGTTGCACTATATATCTCGCTGGAAAAAAGTTTTCTTAACTGACACCGTTACCTTACAGGTGTTGTTTTTCCACGAGACAAAATATGTATCTAATTGAGTGAGATAAAGAGGCGCTTGTAATGGGGAGTAACTGAATACTAACTGTATATTAAAATGTGTAAGAAATTTAAGAAACAAGATCGATGTTTTGAAATATCGATGCTTTTTGGTCGCTGTATCAATACCATCCCCAGGTAGCACAAATAACCTTTAAATGTTTTATAAACATTTTTAAGCGGTTGTCACTACGTTAATAACCATTTTACAACCTTTAAAAAACGAAGTGTGCTACTTGGGTCGATGTCCTTATTTTCTAACATTGATGTCTTGAAACATCCATGTTTCGCCTTCGATGTCGCACTCCTAATACTTACGAATAAAATAGGATATCGTTGTCCATCCTCATTATTTATACCAACAGTGCACTTCATACTGTGTTAGTTCGTTCAACTTATGCTATTTTCTATATTCAGTATATAGAGTAAAACTTTAGGGTTTTATTATTACTCCCTCCCCCCTTTTTTTTCCTTAAACAAAAGGCTAAAACCATATATTTTCAAAACGTCTGTTGCTTTTTAATTTTTTTTTTTCAGTGTTAAAAGGTAACTGTTAGGCTTGTCAAATTTTTAGATGAAAAAGTTTGAATTTCTTTAGTAGTAGCTCCGGTTGAAAATTTTAGCATTGTTTGACAACGTATTTAACCCATTGATGCCTAGCGTCCCTTTTTAGAGACGGTCCAAAAAAGGTCTGAATTCCCCCCAAATAAACATTTCAACCAAATAATAGTGTTCACTTAGTACCTTGATAATGTTTCAATTCGTTATTAACAGATTGAAATACGTAACTATTGTAAAGTGCGTTCTGTAGCAGTTTCAATATGATCTTTATCGCAAATGACATAGATTAAAATCTCAAGAAAAAAAATTTTCAAAGTTATTCCCAGCTTCCCAGTTTATGTTAATTGCTGATTTTATTTCTTCTTATAAAATGTCTTTTTAAATATTATATCGTTAGCAGAAAAAAAAATTTATTAAAAAATGCATGTACCCTCTGGGGTCTATCGTAACTTTTAAGGGACGATTTTTTTTCCTTAACAAAAAAATATTTTTTACATAATATTTTTTAAATTATTTTTTTCTGTTCATTAAACACTGTTTGTAACCAGTATACAAAATATCTTTGGAAAAAAAAAGTAAGGCACTAATGGGTTAAAGTAATAGGAAAAAATACTTTTAATTAAGAGCTAATAAGAAAAGAGCTAAAAGAGCTCCAAAGCTGGTTGGAAGCAAATCCTCTTTCAATTCAGTTTTAAAGTTGTCAAATAAGCTTTTGCAAGGATTTTCTAAAGAAATGAAGCATCTGAAAATGTTTCTTGTCCAAAATTTTTCCAAAACGCATATCGCACATCCAGAATGAAAGGGGCACATCTCAAAAATTGCATTTATTCAGAAATATTTTTAAAAAGCATACCTTAGTACACTTTACATAAGAAACTGACCGATTTTTTTCTAGAGTTAAAAGTAACAACTTATGCCCTTATCATTCTGTCGATTCTGCAGATTGTGAAGGGAGAATTGAGTTTGAAAGGGGCACATCTTTGATAATCAAAGTTTGCCGAGCTTCTTTGGTGCAAATTATGGTTAGTACTTTTTTAAAACCAATTAAGAAAGCCGTAATTTTGATTTTTTTTAAATGACACTCGTTTTAATTGTTTGTTATTAAGTATAAATTGTTTGTGCACAAGTAATTTATGAAGGGTTACTTTTTTTAGAACAAGAAGAATAGTATTATGCTATTATGTAACCTAGCGTCAAATCATTAGGAATTAAAATTTGATTTAATATCGTTCTGAAATGAAACAGCAATAGGTAGGTTAAAGTCCGACAAGAACTTGAAAAAAAAAAAAAAATAGATAGTGTACAAACCGATGCCCGTAAGAATAGCTATTTTGAGATGTGCCCCTTTCATTCTCCATAAAAATGGAGAATGAAAGGGGAACTTCCCATTAATTACCAACTTATTTAAAATTGGCCGGGAAACGCACACCATAGTCACCTAGCAGAACCTTTAATCAACCAAGCAATGACAGTTTGGCTATTTGTAATAGTTATTAGAGCCACGGCAAGGATTTTAAAAAGTTAAAATTTTCAAATCGATTTTTCTCAAAACAGCTATTTTAAGATGTGGCCCTTTCATTCTGGATGTGCGATATGACTTTTTTCCTTTTTTTTCCTTTTACTTTTGGTTGCCAGGAAATGCAAACAATAAAATATCATACTCACAGAGAGAGGAGTAAGAAGATAAAACTAGATTCCTTTCTTAAACGATATTTTTCCAACAATGTTTTAGTGTTGAAAATTTAGTTTAAGGAATACGCCCTCCTTTACTAGAGGAGAAAGAATATTTATAAAATCGAAAAGTTTACATAATAGTCTTGATGAGCATTTGAAATGCATTTTATTTCTATAAGGTCGAAAAAATGTTTCAAAATTGGAAACAAAGTAAATACATCGTACATTTTTAGCTATTTAATGTTTTCCTTTTTATTCGTTATCAGTTGAAATGAGTTATTTTAAGTCTATATTTTCATAACTTCTTCAAAAAGACTTCAAGTTTTAAGGTAATGGAAGATTATTAATTATTCCATCTTAGAATAAAAGCTTTCGAGCTATTTTACAGGTGAAGAAAAAGAGTAAACAAATAGTTTTTTAAAAAGTTTTAAAGCCTAATTTATCAGCATTGGTTCCACACTTTTATTGTTACACATAAACACGAATACACTTGAAAATCTTCAAATGGAACTCAGTAGTGAATTTTTAATATAGCAATAGAAAAATATTTTTCTTTAGAGAAAGCTACTGAAGAATATTTCTTACAGATCAGTAAGAATAAAGATTTTGCATGAAAGCATAAAATTCAAAATATTTATGAGAGAAGAAATTTGTCTGAGATTTTTCAGAACACACGCCAAACAAGCAGAACTGTTGACTGAAAACGTCTGATAAAACTTTCAAATAGCAAAATGATTACTGACAGCTTGCCATATAAAAGTCTTATGTATTGAGAGAAAAAGTGGAATTTCCAGTGAAATATTTTGGGGAAAAAAAAAAACTTCAACACTGCCATTATTTTTACATAAGTTTTGAGTATTTTTATGCAAATCAGTAACGTTCAAGGTTTAATCATGCTGTAATATTACTATTACTTGTTTTAGTTTGGCATACATTACTGCTGTTGTTGTTATTGTTATTGTGATTTAAAGGTCAATACAAAGTTTTCTTAAGTGATGTGATCTAATCAATAAAAGAAAAAGTTAACAGTAGAGTAATCACTTTTGCATACAGTGACAAGTTTGTCAACGATGTTTCGAAACTGCTTACTGCTTCGAACTATTTATTCTCACTGACTGAAGAAGGAAACAAAGCATTTTTTCACTAAAAGAGTATATTGATATTTGGAAAATTAATAGTTAACATTATTTACATTGACGTTATATCAAGGATAAAGATATGATTAAGGAAGAATATGAAGTAAAATATTTCCATTGACGTTTTAAACTTGCTTTGTATTCTTATATTGATTTCCTGATTTGAGGCATAGCTCGTAATTTCATCTTTTGATGCCGAAAGAAAAAAATAATTATAATCTTTAAATCTTCATGCGTCATTGTCTTCCGTTTACAAAAATTTACCACATTTCGTTCGTGAGTTAAATATTATTTCTTATTCATATTATGCTTGTAAATATTTCCTTATTTAGTACTTATTCTGCGGGAAATATTTTTCCACGGATTTTTAATTAATGTTTTGAAAGTTCTGAGATTTTAAATTTTTCAGTCGCAATATTTAAGCAAGAAATATCTTAAACAAAAAATAAAAAATAGTGAATTAAATGGCACATAATTTTGGATATTTTTTTAAAAAATATGTATTCCGTTCTTTCCCTCCCCAAGGAAGCAAAGTTATATATGCATGGTTTACGGCAAAATTGATGCATTATAGTAAGAAAATATTGAAATTGTTTTTTTTTATTCATTTAAATATAAGTGTACGAAAACAAACTACGATTTAAATGCATTTAGCAAAATTTCAGACAACATTTTTGTGTTTTAAGAGAAAAGAGAAATTCAAGCATTAATTCACTTACTTATTAGATTTAACTATAGCGTATTTTTTCTTCAAAAATAATTTAAGTTGAGTTGACGTGTATGTATGCGAAAAATTTTCCAATAAATGCTTTTTCCTTTACTCAAAACTTTTGACTGTCTATGGTTTGTTAAAGAACGAAGAAAATAAGCAGATTGGTGAGCACCAGTGTTAATAGTGTAAGGCATTTAAGTATTTTAGTCCATATGTTGATTTAAATTAGAACGAAATGGAATTTTTCTTAAAAAAGAATTGCAACCACAACGGACTAAATTCAATTTACTCCTCTTGAGCAATCGGCCTCATATTTCTTTGTGTTTTCTCAGTTTAAATAAAAAGGTTAACCACTTACTGGTTTTTAAGTTTGAATTTTATATTGGAAAGGAAGGGGAGGATGGAGATAGTCCGGGCTTTATTCTCTCTCCCTATAACAGAATCTCTTTTTGATTTTACTTTGCAGGTTTCTACATTGTACAGCCTATTACATGGTTCAGCCCCCACGAATCGTCCACTGATTTGAGTAATTTAGGCTTACACGCCCCGCCAGATTAAATGCCTTAGTTAATAGTTTTTATAATTACATTCACACAGTGCACTGGTATTAGGGCCGTGGTGGCCCGATCGGTAAGGCATCGGACTCGTGTCCGGAGGGACCCGGGTTCGAAACCCAGCCGATCAAAGATCCACCGCCTTGATTAATGGTGGCTGGGAGGCGTTAAAAATGTCGTGGTCACAAAGTCCTCCAAGTGAAACGATACCTCTGGGGGTGCTGGGCCCTAGGGTTTGCTCGACCCTAGGTTCTGGTTCAAAATTAAGAACAGAGCGCTCTTCAGGGCCCTATCCCGGTTAAACCACGAAGCTGTGGTAGGTACGGGGGACCCTGGAGAGTGTGAAGTGCACTGGTATTCCTTCTTTTCTGCGGTAGTAGACTAAAAGATATACTAGAGCTGAAAAGAAAAATAGTTATGCAAGTGCATTCAAATAAATAAATAAGAAACTAAGTAAACCGAAAGAAATTAAAAATTATAGGAAAGCATAAGTAGTACTTGAGAAACAAAAGTAAACCTTCAAATGATTTATGCATGAATAGTATAAATCGAATCAAACCGACTAGATCTATGAAAAAGGAATATCGCATTGTGTCACGGAACTGAAAGAAAGTTACAGATTTATTAGCGCATTTCTTGATATCAAAAGTTTAGTGGAATTCAATAAATGTAAAGAATCTTCATTTAAGTTACCTCATTAGTTTTAGTTTGTAAGTAATTAGTTTGTAAGTAAATTAATTTGTGAGGAAAACCTCACAATATAGAAAAAGACTTTCATTCATTTAGCTTTAAAAGCGATAAGTTATTGAGCAATGAATACAATCACGTCATTTAAAAATATCTTACAATCCCATTTTTAAACAATTTCAAACAAAGTTACATGTGGATTTTCAAAAATAAAACAACAGATACATTTTAAATTATGCTTTAAAGCAACTTTGAACGAAAGATACTTTTAAACATTTTGATTGATTAAGTAATCAAACTTACCACAAATCAAAGTTTTACCTTGAGCAATATTTAATGAATCTATCTTAACAGAAATACCTTCTTAACGAATTTCTGAATATAATTTTCCATTTAATTAGACACTACATAACTTTTCGTTTATTTAAGAGACAGTGCAATTAGTTTTGGGTTCTCAAAGAAAATATAATTTTACTCACAAAATTACGCATCTATAGATATTTCTATTTCTCTTCCTTTAGCAAAAATATTGGAATGATATAATGAAACTGATTCAACTTATCCTAGATTATTAATTAAGTAATAAATTATATAAATGTAATGTTGTAAAATAATTAATGAGATACATTCAAACATTTCGTTTTATGAATTGCTTGCAATAAAGATGCAATTAAAACAACGAATGCAAAATATTTTAATGAAATTAATTTGCTGTAGACGATAATAATTAAAGAATGAAAAGTTTTGCAAAGATACAGTAGTCATTCATGGTGGCTTTAAAATATTAATCCATTTATGCCCAAGTTTTTTCAACAATTTTTTCAATTTTTATCTGCTTGAAACTCTTACTTGGAATGGTTTACATACATTTCAGGCTTAAAATAGTTCGCTGTTGCCATATTTATTAAGTTATTTAACGTCCTATTTATGGGATATTTTGCAGATATGTGAGCAAAATACGACCTTACTTTACTTTCTGTGGCTATCCATGCTGGATCGTAGCTTGACTGATTTGTCTGAAAATAGCTGTCAATAAATACTCTGATGTACAACTAGTGGTTCTATCTATTTCTCTCAAGAAGAAGGACTATTTAACTTGTGAAAAACAGCTTTAGTAAAATGAAATACCCATTACAGGTTTTTGTATGCAAAAACTAACAAGCGTCCCGTTTTTAGGCTACTGGTCATAAATGAGTTAAGATATTAAAGAGATTTTTGCACCACCTCATTTTTTAGTATATTTGATTTGAAAAAAAAACGCGGAACAAAAGAACTGGAAGACTGAATGCTACACTTTTAAGGTAAGGTAATGAAATGACATGTACTCCTTGCCTTACGAAAAAAAAATAAAAAAAAAATAAGCAAAGTACTGTACACAATTGTTTGGATAATTAAATAATTCTTAAGATGGTGTTCAGAAGATATTTTCGAAAATGAGCGGAAATGTAACCAATTTATTTCTCCAAGGAGTGTGAAGTAAATGTAATAAAAATTGAAAACTTCTAATTAAACATTTATTCATTAGCAGCGATACAAGCAATTTGCACTCTCACAATAGTAATGCAATGCTTGGAGTGCCTACATGAACTGGTGTAGTAGGACAATCTTCTAATTTCTTCTATGAATGAATTCAATCGCTTTTTATTTTAAGGTTTACTGTAATGCGCTCTTAATCTTTCTCTTTCTTCCTAATTTTTTTTTGCTTCCGAGTACAGAATGAAGGAAGGACAGAAACATCGAAAAACTTTCACTACAAATTTCAACCTTTTTTTGCGATTCTAATGCATCTTGACTACTTACTTTTTAGTGTGTCCGTACGTGACTTGTGTGCCTACAAACGAATCAACATCTGAAATATTCATTTTGACCCATCTCAACCAATAGTTATTAGTTTTCAAGTAGCTTTTGATTTGCGAATAAATGTACGCACAAAGTAGGCGACAAGTTTAATGCCAAAAATGATACGTTAGCACAGAGCCAGTTTGGCGATTTTAGTGGCAATAATAAAAATTTGCCAAACTATTTATGCACGTTTTGTAGATTTGTAAATGGGGCATTTCATGGTATTTGCGACATAGGGGTGTCCGTAACAAAACTTTTTAAAAGTTAAATTTTTTTACATATATTGAAAAAGTACAGCTTAAAGTATATGAACAGCATATTTTTTTCATAGTTAACTTTATATTATGTTTGTAAATGCTTTCGGAACATTGAAAATGCAATTTTCACTGTTACGAAATCTACATTGAATTTTTCTTTAAATCTGGCTTAAACTGATTTGCAAGCCAAAACTGGTACTTGAGACAGATAAAGTAAAGGCTCATCTCTAATATAGCTAAAAATTTTAATCAAAAAGTGGGTTCTATAAAAAGTTATGGATTGTGAAAAAAAAGGATTGTAGATTTAAAGAAAAAGTAAAGCCAGATTTAAAGAAAAATTCAATGTAGAGTCCGTAACAGTGAAAATTTCATTTTCAATGTTTCGAGTGCAATTACAAACATAATATAAAGTTAACTATGAGAAAAATATGGTATTCATATACTTTAAAATGTAAAAGTTTTGCTACGGACATCCCTATGTCACAAATACCGTGAAATGCTCCAAATGTCAGAGACAACAAATATCAGAATGGCATCATATTTTACGTAACACAGTCAACAATTTTTACAGGGCAAGATAACCATCAGTATAAAAAATAGAGAAACTAGACTTTTTCACTTGATATGGTTATTCACTGTTAAATGCTCATAGCTCTATAAATACGAACGATAAAACCCGCGTCTTAAATGTTTCCACCGTATTGGCATATTTTTCATCATATTTCTTTTCATGTTGCGTTTTTTAAAGATTAAAAAAATATGCAATTCTGTTAAAATAGAAGAGCCAATTCATCTAATATAAAGTTGTATGAAAGTTACTTATAAACAATTGTATAAAATTGTATAAACATGGAACACTTCCAGTCGATTCGTCAACAACTGTTATTCTATAGTTGGGGCAAACCTAATATTTCAGAGTCGTATTGCGATGATTAAGATTTGAGTAGCCTCTGTAATGCTGGCAAGTTAGGTTTGCCCCAACCATAGAAATTATTCCGCATTAAAACAACACCAATCAACTGACTAACTAAATGATGTAATTACTGATACCTCACTTCTGTTATTCCAGTGCTATTTTGCCAAACATTCTAGTATGGCGTTTTAACTTCGTGGTAAAGTATGAGAATTAGCGGACGAACTAATTTTAACACATAGAAAAACTCTTAAACTGATAGTAAGATTGTGTACAGTATACTTCCGTGCAAAGTAGGGATGCACCGATAAGCAAATTGGCCGATTACCGATTATCGATTAATCGGTCGTTGATAATCGGCCGATTAATCGGCAGAGCCGATTAATGATAAGGATGATTGTTTTTAATAGTACCAATTTTACAATCACTATTTTTTCTCTCTCATATAATTCCGAGTTTAGAAATAGTAAGTAATTTATTTCCAAAAGAAGATTTTTTTTTGCATTTTCCTAATTTTCAAAAATAATTTCAATATTTTAGAAAATTTCCATATTATTAACAATCAATTTTCATATTATTGTCAATAATATTACATTAGCACATTGTTAATGATCGTAATTGGACATAAAAATTGGACAAAAGGAGGAATGGGGACGCTGTGGTGAGCACTCCAATTAAGGAGTACTTTTGATTTAAATTCTTTAGTAATTAGTAGTAATTTGATTCAAGACTTTTACATTCTTTGGGAAAATTAGAGGTTATCTAAAAGCACTGTACTAAGGAGAAAACTGTCGCCACATGAAAAATGTTGCAACATTGTCTATATATATTTATTCAAAGTAGGAGAATTAATTTATAAAAAACTTTATATTAACAGTGAGGATCATTATTATTGTTAATAAAATTATTCATCATAGTTTCTTAGTGAAGGTATGCTTTTAATAATACTATTTTTAAAAAAAAATTGGCCAATTAATCGGCCCGATTTTGCCGATTATTAATAATCGGCACATTGACCGATTATGACCGATTATTCGGCACTGCCGATTAATCGGTGCATTCCTAGTGCTAAGCACAAAAATCGTATTTGCACTTTTAAACAAAACTGAGTTATCGCCTCCAGGTGGCTCTTTGTGACATATTTTAATTGAATACAGAATTATATAGTCATTTGAGAACGGGAAATATTTTTAAATAAATTCTGAAAAAGGTTCATCTGAATCAAGTACATGGTGGCGCAAAACTTTTAAGAGTTTTATCTCAGTTTGAGGTCGACTGCATATACCACTTTTGCTCATTGGACGGCAAGTATACCAACTGTAGCTCATATTTAGTGTAGCTCGTGTAGCTCTTATTAGTAGCTCGTGTTTTTATAAACATGTATGATTTTTAACAGAAATACAAAATACAATCAGTTAAAGCTCAACGCTTTTGCAAGAAAGCGTTGTTTTGAAATGAGTCTGAAACTTTAGCACATTTCTGTGTAAAATGAGCATTTAAGCATGCTGAAAAAAAGTCCTGTAAAACGTTGCTCGGTTAGTTAAATTTAACCCATTAATGCCTGACATTTTTTTCCAAAGATATTTTGTATACTGGTTACAAACAATGTTCAATGGACAGGAAAAATAATAAAAATATTATGTACAAAATATTTTTTTTTATTAAGGAAAGAAAAATCGTCCCTTAAAAGTTACGATGGACCCCAGAGGGTACATACTTTTTTTACTAAAGTTTTTTTCTGCCTACGATATAATATTTAAAAAGACATTTTATAAGAAGAAATAAAATCAGCAATTAACATAAACTGGGAAGCTGGGAATAACTTTGAAAACTTTTCAAGCTTTTTTTCTTGAGATTGTGAACGATGTGATTTTTGATAAAGATCATATTAAAACTGCTACAGAACACACTTTACTATATTTATGTCGCTGCAATCTGTTCATAACGAATTGAAACAATACCAAGGTACTAAATGAACACTATTATTGGGTTGAAATGTTCATTTTGGGGAAATTCAGACACTTTTTTTGGACCGTCCCTAAAAAGGGACCGTAGGCATTAATGGGTTAATTTATTGTAGCTTAAAAAATGTCCAGAGATTTTTTTTAGAAAAGCAGGGACCATTATATGCTAATAAAAAACCCGTTCTTTTCCAGAGAAAAGAACTTAATTGAAGAATGTACAAAGAATTTTAAATAGCTATATTATGCAACTTACGGGATGCAACAAAATATTTTAATCAACATCTTTTCGGAAAAGCAAACACAAATGTAACAACATCCTTTAGAAGTACCCCCTTAGCTTCTTTTCAATTACAAAACCGCTAATTTTAGAGCACTTTTCATTAAGTAGTTTTCTCCTTCGTTAATTCAAAATATATTTGACTATGTTTTGGTGCGCCGAAGTGAAAAATAATTTAATTAGTTTTTCATTAACTAAATGGCCATCACAATATCACAATCAATATGTAAATATATCAGACTTTAAATTTTATGTTATTCTCATTAGTGATTAACGTAATTAACGATTAATGTTTAATGATTTCATAGAGAAGCGCTTTTTTGGCTCATTATAATTAACTAAATGAAATTAAAAGGAAGTAAGAGTAGAATGAAAAGGCTTTAATTTATTTGTTTCATTAGGCGTGAATCATTTAAATGTAATAAGTAACTTGAAATGATCTTAAAATGAAAAGTTTTCAATTAAATGTTTTTATTATGGTTTGAACTTTAAAAGTTAAACTGCAAAGTTTAGTAAGATTATTAATCATTTTAATGGTAGTTGGCTTGAGTTAATTCCGAAACTTCCTGAAAATTTCAGCAGCTCATAGCAAAAAAAAACTTTAAAAAAATACTTCAAGTAATAGGTTTGTGGCTGAGATTGTAATTAAAGCATAATTTGTTTTTTGTCGTCATAGGTTTGAAATATTTTTTTTCTCCAAAATACAGGGTGATTTTTAGTTAACTTCCAACTTTTACTAACTCTTCACTGCACGATTTTTTATATTTTCATGAAAAAAATCATATGTGACCTTTAAACAGCCTTGCGTTCAGGAAAAATGAAGAAAATAATTAATCTTAAAAATTTGCACCAAAAATGATGTTTTAACTGTATGTTTCACAGGTGGCACAAAGCACATAGTATACATGTATGCTTATACTGATAGGTGTAATAATCTACAATGTGTTTTGTACCATAAGTGGAACAAACAAATTTTTGCCACTAAGTACATCATATATATTTAAAAATTTTTAGAACAAAGGAAATAATAACTAAGCACACTTCTTACTGTAATGCAGATGCTCTATTTTTCAAAAGCAAGAACTGTAATACTTAGACTAGTTCAACTAACTAGTGCATAAACATCACACTAAACTGTTATAGCAATGTTCCAAAAGGGGCACAAAGCTCAGTTTAACTGCATTTAAATATCAGAGGAATACATGAGGTATTTTTAGGTTTGTGCCAGATCAGGCACACCATGCAGAGATGGGTTAAAATGAAACAACACGAAGAATCGTTGCAGATAGCATGGCAATTTGTTTTAGTACGAGAAACAAAGTCGAAAAAGAAATGAATCCATAATATGCTCCAAACCAACGATTTCAGTAACCTAAAGAAATCCATTTTTGACTCATTTGCAAAGAGTAACACACCTGCATGAGTTGAAACACTTGGACAAGTAACTTTGGGACAAGATTGCGCTAATGATAATACCTCTTAATGTCCTCAATTTAAAAGTATTGTGCATTAATTTCCTTTTTGATGTTGCTTTCAATAAAAGAGAGACAGCTGTGATATCTGCAACGGTTCTTGTGTTATTTCATTTGAAAGTTGTAGGTAAATGGAGTCAATCTGCACATTAAAATGCGATTTGTTGTAGATAAAAAATAATAGTATTAAAATAAAAAAGGAAGCTGTAAAAGTTGAGAAGAAATCAGTGCTATAGCTTGAATTTAAGTTTTAGCACTTCTAAACTTCATCTTGAAGAATAAATAAAAACATAAAAGATAAAACAATAAACTACCTATTGCATTTTTATTCCATGCATTTCATTTTTGTTTTTGGAAGGATTAACATTTAAATGCTAGAGATTGTTAAGATATACTTTCTAACTGCTCACTAAAATATAGATATTAATGTAAACTATTGCAATAAAAATTATAATTCCCTCTAAGGCAAAATTAATTGGAATATTTAACTTGCGGTTTTAAAGTAATTCAGAAGCATATTTTTATATGCTTTGTGAAATATCGGTACACAGACTATTGTACTTCCTTCTATGTTACTTGCTATGTTCGTAGTATCCCTCTCATCGCCATATCATATCAATTCATTTAACTCATGTTAATTACTACATTTTGATTTCTTGTTTAATTTGAATTCAGTTCAGTTGATTTATTAATTAGGTTTTTGTATTTACTTATCAGATATAGTAGCACCAAAAGCAAGAAAATTTTTTTCTGGGGAATGTGTGCATTGTATAGGGCTCTCCCGTTTATTATTATTCTTATAATGGGCACTGCTTTCTGTCAACAATTTCACTTTTATTTTGCGTCTGAGGTCGGAGCACGTATTCCACTCTTTAGTCAGTGCCGCTTGTCATCAAGCATCGTCTTACGTTAAAAAAAAGGCATGTGAATAATGTTAGTTCGTAGATTATTTTTCTTTAGTTTTATTTTTATATATTTTTAAAAATTAAATGAGATATTTAGCATCAAAATCAGTTCAATCTATAAGTTCTTCAATTTTTTTTTGTCTTTCGCGTTTTAATACTTCTTAATCAAAAACATCAAGCTACAAAGCGAATATGAAAGAACTCTTTTCAATCAGTACGAAATACTCTGCTGGAAACTGGTATTTCATTAAAAACTGCAAAACATGATTATTCTGATCAACCAAATCAATTTAAAGGTCATTTAAAAATAACAGAAACTGAAAGAAAGGCGTATCTACTTGTGGTTCAAAATCAGCTCAAACTAAATTACTTTTATGTGTATTAGGCAATGCTGCTAATTTCTGTACATCAGAACCAGACTAGGGTACGTCCGTAAATGGCGGTTTTTACTTTATTACTTCCTTGCATGTGAAATCTTACTCCGCATCAACCCCATGAAAACGTTATTTTACAAAAGAATTTCCTTCAACATTATCTAGCAGCGTTAAAAGTTAAAAGAGAGCGAGTCTTAACCTTTGTTTGCATCAGACAAACGTTTTCACCCTCTCCTACAAAGTAACAAAAATGGACTTAAGTTAGTCTGGCTCTGAGATACAGATTTAAGAAAAGTAAACATATAGGAAGTCGTAGGCCATAGATTATTTAGAAGAGTTACAATTTTTTTTTTCTTCAACCCTTTGTCCCAAATTAATTTAGCAAATTTTGAAAATTAGTATTGTCTAAGGCCCCTACGACTTAGGATTCCTAAGGAAACTTTATACGATTGCAGGTACCATCTGTCGGCCTCCTCAGGGAAGTACAAGGAGTGGTACTTAACCCATTTATGCCCAAGTTTTTTTTAACGATATTGTTCAATTTTTATCTGCTTAAAACTCGTACTTGGACTGGCTTACATACATTTTAGGCTTAAAATAGTTCGCCCTTGCCATATTTATCAAGTTATTTAACGTCCTGTTTATGGAATATTTTGCAGATATGTGAGCAAAATATAATCTTACTTGACTTTAATTTGGCAAAGTAACATTACAGAAGGGCATCTCTGATCAATTTTAAGCAAATCATTTTAAAATAGTTTAATTTTATGAGAAATAAGTTCGCAAAAAAACTTACTTTCTGTGGCTACCCATGCTGGATCGTTGCTTGACTGATTTGTCTGAAAATAGCTGTCAATAATTAAACTCTGATGTCCAAATACTGGTTCTAACCGGTTTGCTCAAGAAGAAGGACTACTTAACTTGTGAAAAACAGCTTTAGTAAAATAATATATCCATGACAGGTTTTTGTATGCAGTAACCAACAAGCGTCCCGTTTTTAGGCTACTAGGCACAAATTTCTTAAAAGCTTCAGCATGTTTCCAGCCATATAAGATTCATAATACTAAATTAACATAAGCACATAAGGACATAAAGGGTTTAAAATTAAGAAGACAGATCGTAATATGTTTTTCGTCTTCAGTAAAATGTAAAAATAAATTAATTAAAACATTAAGAAGCATTAGTAATTTTATTCTCGTTTTTAGTCAAATGAAAGAGTACGTATCGCTGCACTTTAGTTAGAATATCAGAAAAGCAAAATTTTTCTTCGTAAAAATCAATTTTGAGCTGGAGCTATTGGAATTGCTCATGTATTATGAGTTAAAACCAAAAAGAAATCACATTTCTTGCTTGGCACTGAAGAAGGAGGTTTTATGCCTTTGAAACATGTTTGCCAATTTTAACTTTATCTACTTGTGCTTTTAGGCGTTGCTTTTCAGTTTTAACTCATTTGCGCACAAAGTGAACTATTTTTGATCATGTATTATGCCTAAATTCCTATTAAATGATATGCCAAAGATACTAAATAAATAAACGGTAACAGCAATATAGATTATTTGATTAAATATTGCCCTCTTACAATGAAAAACAAAATTTTTGAAAAGATACCGGAAGGATTTATTTAGTATTGATCTAGTGATGGCTCCAACTTTTCGTAATAAATCGAGTGTGAAATAGTATCTTAAATTCCTCCTTTTTTCTGAAAACTAATCTCGTGTTATGTGCTATGGGAAGTCAGTGGAGGATAATGCGAATCTTAAGTTATCGTGGTTATGCTTTTTGAGTCCCGCATATTGGAACATAAATTTAGCAGAGAACGAAATCGGGTCATCTTTCGCTGGAAAAGAATACTTAGTTATTTTACTTTTTAATATTTTTATACTGATACTTTAGGTGCTTTAAAAGTTATTTTATAATTATAATGTAATAAGGAATATGGAAAATAATTTATTATTCACTCACTGTAAAAAAAAAAAGAAAATGTACAACCTTACTCCATAAATACTGTGGCAGCAGTGCTGCCTCCACTGCTATGGAGTCACTTAACCGAGATATCTGGTGCAAAGAAACACATCACTTGGGAAAGGTTATACAATGGTAATGTAATTATAACATAATGTTTCACAAGTTTTTGTGCGAGGTTAAACCTGGAATTCTCCGTCAAGATAGGATAGGGAAAAGCATTCATAAGGCTGAAAGGTTACTTTCAATTATTCTTTTATTTAATGTTTGTCAGGTTCATCCTTTTCCACAACCAATCAATTTTGCACAAATCCATAATTTGTTTCAAGTACACACAGTAAGATCGAATCGTGAACTTTACAGCACGCAGAAAACTCTCAAAGTAAGCGCATATAAGCACTCGGCTGGCTAAGGCACATCATAAGATTTTTAAAGCTCTGCGCCAATGTTTGTCTGAGCTCATGCGCTTTGAATAATACTCCAGTAATTTTAATGCTTGGTGGAACTTTACACAGGCTACGTGAAACTTTTTTCCATGAGTTAGCGTTTTCTGAAAATTGGAGCAGCTTACTCCAGAAGTTGTTACATTACACCCATTACCAGTGGCAACTTTACACAATTTTTAATGTAGCGTTTACAAATTGAAACATACTTATATTGAAAACTGAGTATCTCTCTATCTATTTATCTATTTCCTGCATCTTTCTCCTGAACGGTAATTAACTGAAAGTCAAACTAGGTACCGATAGATTCGTAATTTTTCAGGCTTCATTAGTTTTAGTTTACATGAGGTTTGATAAAAGTGATTCTGAAGAAACTGAGAAAATCTTCAAATGTTTGCTCAAATAAAAAGCGATTTCTCCTAAACGATTAACCCTTTAAGCGGCCGCGACATAAAATTCCGTTCTTAGATATTTCACTGGGGGAATTAACTTTCTAGATTTTTGGAAAAAAGTACCAATGAAACTAGGAACTTAATCATTGAACTCAAGTTAATTTCAAAAAATTAAAATTAATTACTTAGAGGTAGAAAAATAATTGTCAAGGGGTCCTAAAGTAGAACCAATGGCACTTAAAGGGTTTTAAATCTGAAATCAATTTTTATAAAACGTGGTTAATATACAACAGTAATAATAATGATTATGAGAATTTTGAAGGAAGGCTTAACTGAATCAAACATGAAACTCATTAGCTTGCCACGTACGAAGTATTTTTATCGCGAGCAGATATGAGAAATCCTTTGCGTTATAATGGATATGAGTTGTCACTTCAAAAACTTTTACTAGGGCATAGAGCTGGGCCCTGCGGTTTCACCGCCCTAATTAGGCAACAATCTATTAAAAAACTGTTTTAATTACATCACGCTATGATATGTATATGATAAAAATATCGTGAAAAATTACACGGGGAAGCGCAAAAATAAAATCAATTTTGGGACGCCCAATCTTATAAAATACTCAAGTTTTGTTAATTTTTTGTTCAGAGATAGCACGTGCATCGCCGGGCCAAGCAGCTAATACGTAAGTAAGAGTTGACCTCTCAACACTGTCGTGTAGTGGGAGGTAAATAGCAGTATCTGCTGAAATGAATTTTTGAGATATTTGAAGAAACGTGTTTTTTTTTTGGGGGGGGGAGAACCTATATAAACAATAGGAAAATATTGGAAGTTTTATTTTTCGTACTTCATTTTGTAGCAAAAACCAAATAAGCAAGCATGTACAATAAAGCTAAAGTCCGGTAGATGGCAAAACATTCTTAAAAGAAAAATAAATGAGAAAAGAGAAAGAAAGCTGAAAAATTTGCAGCTTTTGGCCTTTACTTTCCCACGGCAGTGTTGGGGTTAAGTCTGTTTGTCGTGAAGACGTCATTTGACAACTTGCGTTTGTGTCCTGATTGAAAAACGGAGATTAATTCGGAGTTTTAATGCAAAGTAAGAGTATATTGCTTAACACGTTATATATAGCGTTGCAGTTATATTGAAACAGTAATAATTGTTTTCAACATTATTTCAGATTTAAAAATATTATCAAAACATTCGAGGCATATTTTTTTAATTTACAATGTTGTAAAAATACTCATAAGTCTCTTGACTTTTAGTTATAAGTTTTGCATAATGTTTAATAATATACCTGTTATTGTCTATAAATAGCAACGCATTGTTTTTCTTTTATTCTGTATGCTTTGATGCAACAAACTTTTCTCACCGCAAAAATGAGTGGACAGCCAATTTCTGTGAAAATAGAAAATAAACAGTATTTCTCAATAAATACTAATGAAACCTTAACCCATTAATGCCTGACATTTTTTTTCCAAAGATATTTTGTATACTGGTTACAAACAGTGTTTAATGGACAGGAAAAATAAAAAAGAAATTATGTGAAAAATAATTTTTTTATTAAGGAAAGAAAAATTGTCCTTTAAAAGTTACGATAGACCCCAGAGGGTATATAATTTTTTTACTATTTTTTTTTTCTGAAAACGATAAAATATTTAAAAAGACATTTTATAAGAAGAAATAAAATCAGCAATTAACATAAACTGGAAAGCTGGGAATAACTTTGAAACTAAGCTTTTTTTTCTTGAGATTGGGAACGATGTGATTTTCGATAAAGATCGAATTGAAACTGCTACAGAACACACTTTACAATGATTATGTGCTGCAATCTGTTAATAACGAATTGAAGAAATACCAAGGTACTAATTGGGCACTACTATTTGGTTGAAATGTTCATTTTGGGGAAATTTAGACCCTTTTTTAGACCGTCCCTAAAAAAGGACGCTAGGCATTAATGGGTTAAAAGGCACTAAAGTTGTACGTTGTAACATGAATGTCGTTGTAATGAAATAAAAACAATTTACCGGCACATAAAATGGTATTTAACATTTATTTAGTTGAAGCGGATGTTTTGTTCTAATGTTATTCATAGTAGAGATTTTTCTGAACACGCTTTGCGGAATCTAATTATTCTACTCTTTCCTGTTTTCATTTGAATTAGACAAAGCATTTATTGTAAAGTTAAATATGAGCATTGCTTAAAAATTTTAAATGATTTTAACTGTATTTAAGTTTTACCTATCAAACTTATTTGAAGCAAAATCAGTAACTACTGACTGAAAAAAAATAATTGCAGAAAATTTTGTATATATACAAATTAAATTACAATCATTTGGATAAGTTAAAGCTCAGTTTAAAACATTTCTCCAGGCTCAAACTTATGTATTGACACTGTTGGGAAGCAAATAATCCAGAACAACCAAAAGTAAGCAACAGTCACTAATAGGAAGGGGAATACATAATACTATTCTAACTAAATGATTAAAGTTCACATCTATTGCAATCGGAAAAGGAATTAGTCGTTTAAGATGTATGATAATTGACTTTTGAAATAATAGTCTGGCATATTTTAAGCTTACTCAAATGTAAATTTGATGCGATTGAGTTTATATTACGCAAAGTTAAAACTAAGATAAATATGTGATAGTACCTTTATACAATTATAATTGCAGGATTCAGAATAAAAGTGAACCAAGTCCACTTTTTGGCTTTTTAGAGTTATCAGAGGTAATAGCATGCACTAACTATGTAAAATCTCAGTGCAATAAGGAACCAAGTCCTAGTTTCAGATAATATCTGATGTATTTAAAATTTTAAAAATGTTAAGAGAGTAATTTTGTTTTCTAGGTCTCTGCTTTAAACATCTGTATCACAAATAAGCTTTGGGACTTGGTTCACTTGTATTCTTAGCCCCCCAATTAATTATATTGTTTAAGCTTTTACTTTTTAAATTCATTTTGAATACACTAATGCTTCTCCTTTTATAAAACATTAAGTAACTACCGAGGAACTAATTTTACTTTTTTTTTTCTTTATTTACTTACTAATATTTTTTTTACGTATTACCATTCATAAATGATTAATTTTCATTGGTCTTTTAAAATAGCCAATCTTTAAAACATGGAGAGATAAATTGCAAACAATGTATGTATAAGAAGTAAAAACTTATAGATAGGCGTAATTGTCCTTTGGTTTCTCGTCTTATTGTAATATATTTGCTTAACTTTTTCCAGAAGTTTGATCACCTTTCAAAGTCTTCTCTGTCGCTTTCAATAGTAGGGCTTTATACAAATAATAAGTTTCTCCTAAGTTATTGGTAAAAGTTATGAAAACCGTTCGACGAATAAATTGGTTTAGAAAAAATATTGACTTTCCAAATTTTAAGAATTTTGTGGAAAGGAAAAACGTTTTTTCTTGAGAAAACAATGACATTGATTGATGGAAAAATAATGCAAATCGATGGAGCTATTTATTCCGCATTTACTTAGTGTATTGTTTCCTATTATGTATTAAAAATGGTACCTTTCCGTCAACGGTAAATACGTAGAAAAAAATATAGAAGTCATCCTGACTTTTTTTTTTATTTTCTAACTGATCAATGAAACTGTAAAGGTGTCTTGCGGCTCTTTTTCTCTGATTTCATAGAAAATAGATTTTTAAAATACTAGTAGAAATCGTTTGTGTGTGTGCGTGTGTTCTTTGTTATACCAATCTCTAGAAGGCAGGAACGAAATTTGGAGAGGTAAATAATACTTCGAAGGAGAAATTGAGCAAAAACTCAATAAAAATTGAAACTTTTTTTCCCTTTACATTCATTTTCTCTATTTCTCTTTCGATAGATTTCTAATTTTAATGAATTTTATAGCAACTTTAATGAATTTGCGAAAATTCCATACTATTTTTAAAATTTAATAGGTATTAGCAATAAATAAAATGCGGGTAAAATTACTTAGAAAAAATTATTTTTGAGCAAGGAGGATTACTTATTGATGTCACTCGGACCTAATGTCTGCTGTATCGTTAATATATTCTTTTGTTCTTGGTTGTTATCAGGTGCTTAATCTTTTCTAATTTTGCTGAATAACAAAGGTAAAAAATAAGAAAACCCTGTTTTTATGCTAAAATTTATAGAAGTACAGTCCACTGTATTAAAGACCGAAATGTCAGAGACTATACCCAGGAACGTTTCTGGATTTTACATGTTTCTATCAGTTTTCTGTAAAAGACCAGTAGTAACTGCTAAAAGTTAAACGAATTCAGTAATTTCGTGCTGTTTCCCTCCTCAGCGTAAAAATCTTTTTTTATTTTCAACGCTTGTTTTACCCTTATTTTAGTAGTGTCAACTTAGAAAAACTATAAAACAGCTATAAGCAAAATTTTCAATAAATGATAAGTATATCGTTATACTGGTAGCTGCAATATTTCAACATCCTAGCGGGAGGTCTTTAAAATCATAGAACGGTTATACTACAGAGATGGAGGATAGAAGCTAGGAGAGGGTTCTCGAGAATGAATAGTTATAAAACTTCAAAACAAGGTTTCAAAACGTTTCAAAATGGAAACCAGAGTGTCAACGTCAACATAATTGAACGTCAAGGCAACTGTTTAATTGACCCTCTTCAGCTGAATTAAGTGACTTTCTTTTAATAAAGCCCAACTTCGAGAACCTCATATTTTGAAAGGCGGATGCGTCAAAATCATGTTGCTTTATGCTCTTTTAATTGATTTTTTTTTTTGTTATTACACTAACGTATTATATTCTGGTTAAAAGAGTTTTATATTTTTTTGATTATTTCTCCATTTACGTGTAACATGTAATTGTATGTTCTTGGTATATCCCTAATAGCACAGAAATTAGAACCATATGTAAAAGTCACCTGCCTCTCAAGACGTGTCCCTTTAAAGTCATCAACAAGTTTTAGTAACTTAGAATCTCAGTCCGCATAAACGACACAATGTGACGTTGCAGCAGCATTTTCAAAACAACTGTTGCAGTGACGCCGCAGTGAACTCTCGTAAAGAACAAATTTTCCGTTACGTGTTGTGCTCTCACAGCCGACACTACTCTGCTAAGGTTTGTGAAGTTTTTTAACTGGTTCAGTCGTAATAAAAGTAATTTAATTATATAATTTTTCGCATAGCTTTTTATGTTTAGCAATGAAAAGTGGTGTTTTGAAGCACCTGAAACTTGTGCCTGTAATTCTTTTTAGTAATCTATCAATTTTAATATTGTGATTAACTCATTTTTGTTCACTCACTGTTACTTATTAATACGAAAAATACACATTGTATAATTTTTGTTTTTTAACTTTAATTTTTTGTAAAACACAATACAATATTTTACATTAAAAATAAAATTAACGACTTTTAGTTTAAAAACATTTATGTCAGTATAAAAATAATGTATGAAAAGTTGCTAACAACGAGCTATAAATAAGTTTTTTGCTATTTTTTTCAGTCTAGTAAATGTTACAAGACTGAAGCGCTCCATGTGATGCAAAACCCTTTGTCGTAAGCAGAAAAAACAAATCAATCTTCTGTAGTTGACATTAAAGTAATTACAAAGGCAAAAACAACAGGCTATGATTTATATAGATAAATTACTACTTCCTCTGCGACACTGAACTGAATATATCTGCATTACCTAAACTAACAACCGCTTTTCGTAGACATAAAGTTAACTTTATTTATTAGTTTGTTTTCGGCTAAATACTTCTCAATTAGTTTTATATAGTCTTACAAATGCTTGTAATTACTACACAAAGATTTATCGAACTCAATAAATGATTGTTCTTTTTCTTTTTTTTTAATTTTGAATGTTTTAATGCAATGAAAATATGACCGAAAAAATTGGGAAACATTTTACTTAATGTTAGCGAATTTTTAATCTTGAATTGCACTAGTTATATTTCGTTGAAATCGTTTATCAGTACGTATAAACAAAAGAATAAACATCCTGAATTTAAGGGGAGAAGAAAAAACTTATCTCGTTCAAATCGTATTAGGACGTAGATGTGCACTAACGACTTCGGCCTACTACTTCACGCGTACTGTACATTAATTTCCAAACTTAACGACAAAATGCCGTCTGGCGTTTTAAGTGTTAAATCAAACAAAATATCCGAGCTTTTTTGAAGTAATAACAATTGATTTTTGCTTTCTCTTGGCTAAAATAAATGCCATGACTACCAAAATAATTGATTATCGTTGTTTAAAAATAACTAGCTGTCGTGGCCGTCACGAAACTTTCTTCTATATCTATCTTATGAATTCCGGTTACAAAATTAAGTACGTACTCGCCCGAACAATTGGTGACAGCTGCAATTTCCCAATTATCGTAATAACCCTGCAAATGTAGAATCAATGAGCGAAATTGGAAATCATTGCAAAAGGCTTGTTTAGATTAATTGCAAACATTTTATTTGTTAGTAAAAAGAAATTGGCGACAGTTAGGAGCAATGACAAAATAAGCACTTTTGATTGCTCCACCCCCCTTTGAGATATTGACACACAAATTAAATCAACACCTGTACTCAGTAAGGTCTACATGTGGACCGATTTTCGTTTGATTCCGCCGGTTACTTTCTGAGATATAGCAATCCCCCCGCGCAGAACACGTGCGATTGCTCCACCCCCTTCGAGATATTGACACATAAATTGAATCAACACCTGTACTCAATAGGGTCTACCTGTGGAGCAATTTTCGTTTGATTCCGCTGGTTACTTCCTGAGATATAGCAATCACCCACGCGCAGACCACGTGCGATTGCTCCACCCCCCTTGGAGGAATTCGCTGAAAAAGTCAGGTGCGCCAGTTCACGTGGTCCTACATATGTGCAAAAAATTTTGTTCGATTTCATGCAGTAGTTTTTGCTCTAGCGCGGCCACAAAAACTGGTCACACACATACAGACTCACACACAGACACACAGACAGACATTTTCCAAAAAAAGATCGAAATGGACTCAGTGCACCTCAAAACGTGCCGTCAAAATTCGACGTTCGAAAATTTTCACGAATCCAATACTTTTTTCTATATATTAGATACAGAAGAAAGTAAAAATGAAAGTTAACTTTTTGGCATGGTTACAAGTTGTCAGTAGTCTGCGTTAATTTTCTTATCAAGGCGGAAATGAAGCAGATTTTAAATTAAAACACGGGTTTATTTTGTATAAAATCGTTTTTTCTTCAGGAAAAACACACATGGGTAGGTACAGACTATTTTTTTAGGGGAGAGGGGCATGATGACAAATGTAGGGTTTTGAAAACGTAAAAAAAATGCTGTAATTGCTTGAGTGTCAAAATAAGAGCTAAATTAACCAGGAATAATGCACCTCAAACGGCATAAATGTTCCTAATTAATGTCCTGAACAAATACAAGTAGTATTTAAAATATTTACTGCTAAAATAATTACTGAATTAAAAAGATTACTTCAATCTTTTACGTTTTATTCATAAAGTATTTGAACGTAATGAACAGATAATGGTGTGTACGGTTTAGAAAAAAGTGAGGGTCGTGACCCCCATGCCCTATTCCAGTTTTACACAAACAATAAACACTCTCTGGCACAAACACACTCACACACACAAACAGCTCCACGCCAACGCTCAGCAGGAGGGACGTTTTGTTGCTTGCTGGATGCTGGTTTTGTATAAGTTAAAGTATAAAGAAATTCGTTTCCGGGGGGACAGGCGCCATTTGTAGAAACAAGAAATTCAACGAGTAGGTTCCTATTGCAACTCACGGTGACGAAAAAAAATAATTTGAATTCAAAATTTTGAATTTTTTTTTTTTTTTTTGTGAAATAAATTTAAACTACTTGAGTCACTTAGAACGCTTGTAATTAACAAATGTTTAACGAAAGAAACAAAAAAGCACTGAGTGACCTTCTATTTGTAGTCAGTTTTTGTTTTTCAGATATTTTTAACCAGTCATTTTTTCAGTTTTTCCTCATCTTTTTTGACATTAGCGGTTTTTCTCCATTTTTTTATTACAATTTTTTTGTGTATTTTTTAATATTCTGAATTTCAGTTAATGTTTATTACTTTTGGCCGTTTTGGACGAATTCATTTTGGGTAGAATGTTGCTATAGCATTTGTTAGCAGTATTCTGGTTTGAACCTCAGGGTGGTTCTTTACCTCAATGCTATTTCCCTCATTCCTTTACTTCAAAGAACATAATGAATTTATTATTTTCACTCAGGCAGACGCTTTGGAAATTAGTTGCTGCCCCATCGAAAAATGTCTTGAATAAGGTAATTAGCGCTTTCAAAAAATATACAGTTGGAAATATTTAAAGGCATTAGTAATGAGGTAGTAAGAAATAAGAGAATATATTGCATACAAGCATATTTCAAAATATGAAAATGCAATATATGGCATATTATAATTTATAAACGATGAATCTCTCATTTTAGAAAAACCTAAAGAATGTAAAATTGTCAAAATTCCTTCTTCTGCAAAAGTTTTTCTTCTAAATAACCAACACCGGATGAATCGACGAGGATCGTAGAAATTTATAGAAAGCAAGTTAATTTCTTAGTTTACTAATCAAATAAGTGATAGAATTGTCTAAAATTTTGTCGACTGCCAAATATTTCTTCTAAACTATCCAGACGACAAAAATATATGATAATTTATTCTTAGAACTACATTAGAAAAGCACTTAAGGAATGAATAAAACAACTTCATCACATTACTGTTCGTGCTGAGAAATTTTTAGTACCATAATTCATCATAAGTATTTTATGCACATGTTCACATTGTTCATAATTAAATATTTTCGCAGAATTACTTCTAGATAAGCAAACCAAAAGCGAAAGCAATGTACATCAATGAAATATATTTTTAGATCGTATAAATTATAAACATGTCCATAACAGTTTTGCACCAGAATTCATTATTTATTAATTTGAATCAAACACGATATTTATCACGCAGTCTTCTATGTCAACTGTCAGTTTGAATGATGACTCTTTTAAGGCATTTAAAACTCACGATATTTTAGTTTCTTGACATTATTTTTAATTTTTACGCAAAAATTACGGTCTGTATTTTTCCCATTGCAGCTTTTTTTCAAGGAAAAATGAGTTTAACGCAAGACAATCCAAAATAAACAATTGATACCTTCTCATTTTAATATGTATATGAAAAAACTTTTAATATCGACTTTTTTTACTGAAAACCCTGTACTTCCTTTAATAGTCAAATACTCTTTCAATAGTTACAAATAATATTTGCTCACTTTGAAGAGTATTTTAAAAACTGAAAAAAAAAAAAAAAAAAAAAAAAAAAAATCCTAAAGTAGCTTTACAAGCTTCACAAAATAAACCTAAGCTATACATTTTAAAGCGATAAGTGTCACTATTATTCCTCTAAGCAGAAATACTTAAAAATTAGAAACTTAACATTAGTTTTGTTAAGCAATATATTTCGAATTTTTGTCAGTTTATTGGCAAATTTTGTAAGATTACCGTACAGACTGTTAATATTGTCCGTCTTTGGGAAAATAATCTATGTAAAATTTTTTTCTGCATTGGTTGGCACTAAACTAGAAGTATAAGTGTTTTGAATGTTTTTCTTTAGACTTTGAAACACTGTTATGTATTTATATAAATATCTATGTATATGTACATATTTCTTTTCTTGTTCCAAACTCTGATCTTAGGTACTAATAAAAAAAACTATGTTTATATTGTCATTCTTCAGGTTTAACATACTTTTTATACATTTATATTTTTAGGTTTACATACTCTGAAGGATTTTTTTACTCTTTAGCTGTCAAATTAACAATAAGTAATTTTATAATTTGGAAACTACTTGGCGGTTTATCACCAAACTTTTGGTCTTTTACTTTTTGTCTCCAACGTAAACATACCCGTCAAGTTGATGACAAGTTTGGCAAAAATAATACATAAATAAATAATAAAGTAAAATATTTTAAATTTTAAAATAGTTAGAGAATGTTTTTGATCTTTTGAGAGGTTACCAAACAATTAGGGTTCAAATTGCACATACTTGAAAATTTATTTTCGGTAAAAGTATTTTCTGCATCTGTTGGATTCCAAATAGAAGCGTGAGAAATTTAAACTTATTTCTGCTTACACTAATGCTTTATTACGTATTTATCTTCCGTTTAGACGTTCTATTCCACTGTATAAAATATCACTACTAAAATATAAGTGAGAAAGTTAAAAATTGAAAAAATGCTAAACAAGCCGACTCAGAACGACCGAGGACATAATAAAACAATTATGCCTGACCTAAATCCGTAAAAAGTTTTACTGCCCTCTTTAAACTTCTTAAATCTACAAGGGCATAATTTCTATACCTTGCGGCGAAGAAACATTTTTATTTCATAAAGGAATAATTACTTTGCCTCCGCACTAAATAGCCTCTGTTGAAGAAGACAGAGAGAATTGCTGTTTTTATAAACCACTAAACTTTTGCGCAAACACGTAAAGGAAAACTAGGGTAAGAAACTAGGGTAATTTATAGGTTATGCTTCAATCATGCCTTGGAATATTTCAGGGAAAGTATAGTTTTATTTATTTTTGGTTAAGTTCAAAAATGTAAGAAAAATCACCTTGTTCAGCATTCATGACAAATATCTGCATGCTTTATTCGAATGCAGTAGTTTACACTTTTCGACAGAGAAGAACAAAATGGTTGAGAGGTAAATTTGAAGTGTTTAGTATAAAAATCAGCTCAATTATTTTTTTTAAAATACAGGGTGGTAAAACAAAGTAAACTCATTTTTACTCTGACCACTTAACTTTGATAAAACACTTTTTTTTCATTTGAAATACACCAAGTGTAGAAATTTATTTCCGTTTCCTTTTTTAAACTAAAAGTATGGTCAAACTATCTACGGATAAAATAATTTGGATCGAGAAGGTTTTGAAGTTAATAGGTTTCTTTTTATTTTTATTTTTTTAATTTTTTATCCAAATTTCCCATAAAATACACGTAGTTTCCCACTTTTAAGCCATTCACAATACGAAACAAAATTGTGAGTTGATTAAGCACTAAGGTTACCCAAACGTTTTTACATTGACTATAATATCCACGATTAGATATAGAAGGATACAAATGAAATGGTTTTTTGGCTGTCCTTTTTGGCCGAATCGGTTTATGGCAATATAGTAGAAACGAAAAATAGTCATATTTATGGAAAAAGATATTTTTTATAATCTTTGAGCGTAGTAAATATGAGATAAAAGATTTTATGAAATGTTTTTATCGTGAATATAAGATAAAAATTTCAGCAATTGAAAATATTTCCAAGTGACAGCACCGGAGAAAGCATTTAGATTAAAATTTGTATAAATATTTAGTTATTTGTTGAAAAAGTGATTCAGTATATCCTTTCTGTATCGCTTTATTACCATGAAATACCGTGTGTCAAAAATAGGTTAGTTATAAATACTGAGCACTACTTCCTCTTGAGTTCTTTTATTCGAACAAAATAGAACAGGCCGATCTGTCTCTTATATACATACATGGTGGTTATAAATTAGGTGTTTGAAGCCCTCTAACACGTGAAGTACAGGGGGAAACATTTCCAAATTTCATGGGCACACATATTAGACCACGGGATTTCGATTTCTGAAATAATAAAAAAAATAGTTTAAAAAAAGTTCACCAAGGGAAATTTTGGCGCTGCAAAAGTGTATTACTCCGATTGTCGAAGAATTAAATGCTACTGACAAAATATGCATCCATTTTATTTGCAAAAATGACTTTTTTTATCACAAATGTAGTTCAATATGATCACCATTGTGAAGTTGCAAAAACTGGATTCGATGCACAACATTTTCTAAGACAACTCGTAATATATCAGAATTGATTTCTCTGACTTTTAAAGTTACAATATATTTTAAACTTGCTATATCAGAAACATGTATTTCATCACACAACACTTTTCAGCTATCCCCATAACCAAAAACCACATGGGCTGAGATCGGGCGACCCAGGGGACATACCGGAAATTCTACGGAGATCATACTTAATCTCTTTTACAAAAAACAATTATTATTTTTCGCGAAATTACTTTGTGCAGCATTTTTTCAAATTGAATTCGCGATATTCATAGTAATACACAGTTTGAGCGCCAAATTTTCCCCTGGTGTTGATTTTTAAAACTATTTTTTTATTTCAGAAATCAAAATCTCATGGTCTAATATGTGCTCTAATGAAATTTGACAATATTTCACCCACTACTTCACACGCTAGAGGGCTCCAAACACCTCACGTTAATTTATAATCACCTTTATTTAATAGAACTTATTTTAGAATGATTTATGGTCATTACTTACATCATAATCCTTACGGAAGAAAATCTCTTTACAACGTAAAAAAAGTAAAAAAGGATAAAAAAAAATAACTAAGCAAATAGCAATGAAAAAATTTATTCTTATTAAATTCGAATATGATTATTGTTAAACATCAGTTTTTTCGATGAGAGCTATAATACATATTTAAAAAGCATAATAATCTCGTTTTTAATGCATTAAAAGCTTTTCAGACAATGCATACTGATTTTCGAAGATAATATCGTTTCAGATAACTCAGAATCTCACATTAGTGGATGTCGGATAATCAGTTCCCTACTGTAACTGTATAATATCGTAAAAAGTAACATGATTTGTAACGATTGATGTAGTGTTTAAACAAGAAGTTCTGTCAAGAACTAAACGAGCCTACTTTCCCGTACATCGACATCGGCAATCTAGCATCTGATCATTATTCTCTTGATTATCTGAGACTGAAAATTATGTCAAACATATCTTTATAGCACTTAAAGCTGATTTCTGAAAGCAAAATATACCCCTCTCATCAGATAAAATAGACTTGTAAAAAGTAAATAAACGAGTCAATAAAGTTTTGTCTCACCTTTTAAAGAATGTAACTGTTATAGTTCTTCCGTAGAAAAAATCCACAATCGTTTTCAAAAGAAAAAAAAAATAAATAAATAAAATAAAAGTACAAAGAACTTCAAAACACATTTTATCAAAGAATGAAAAAAAACTTGTTCGTTAATAAAATGTCTTGAATTTCATTTTTAATCCGTTGCCAGTTGTTAAATATAAATAAGGAATAAAATGCTCTCGTGAATGAAAAATTTTTGTTAACAAAAAAAATTGTCTGATAAAAAAAATAATAATAATAAATTAAACAAACAAATAAATAAACAAAAAATCGTCTGCCCAGTCAGTCATTTTTTCTGAGCCTGCATTTCCGCCATGTTTGCGGAGTCGGAGTCGGAATCAGAGTCCTCACAGAAGATTATTCAGAAAAGTACTTTACAATACATTATTTATCAAAACCATTTTCTTACAAAGTTAGTTTGAAGGAAATCCGCCTTGAAGTTCAGAATCAACATTCAATTTAAATTTCTCCGTAGGCGCTCATGTTAAATTTTTTTCTGAACGGTTCATCATTGAACGAAAAATGGTTCAAATTGAAAAGTGAAATATAGGAATGAGCCTCTCCGAGATCTTTCGAACAAAAAAAAGTTTATTCAATTCGGACGGTTCACTTAAAAGTTATTATGTGGGGAAAGGTTGTTTGAACGGTTCAATGTTGAACAAAAAAAATGTTCAAATTGAAAATTTAAATACGGTAATGAAGCATCCTTGCCGAGACCTTTTGAACAAAAAGTTTGTTTAAATCGGACTGTTCATTCAAAAGTTATTAGGTGTGAGAACTTGCTTGAACGGTTCAATGTTGAACGAAAAATTGTTCAAATCGAAAATGTAGATACGGGAATGAAGTACCCTTGAAAAGATCTTTCGAACAAAAAAAAGTTTGTTCAAAGGACTGTTAACTAAAAAGTTAATATCGCGGGCCAGGTTGTTTGAACGGTTTAAAGTTGCACCAAAAATTGTTCAAATCAAAAAATCAAATATGGGAATGAGCTGTACTCGCAATTTCCCCATCTCAATACCCTACTTTCAAATTTTTAATTTTTCGATATTTATTTATTTTTTTTGTTTCTTTTTGACTTTTTTTAACTTGGCTATATTTTTTTTACTTGGCGATATTTTTTTGGACTTGGCGATATTTTTTGGACTTGGCGACATTTTTTAGATGCATTAAGCCGATTTTAATGCTTTTTTCGTCTCTTTTATTTTTAACGGGAAAGTAGGCTAAAAACGACGAAGAGCGCTTATGTCCACTTACAGGACAGTTAAAGTCTAAACAAGAATGCAGAAAGTAGTATATCAAGAAGATAGTGGCAGTGTATTTTCTTTTTATTGATCACTAAGGAACACCTGATCCCTCCGTTGGGATTTAACAGTTTGACATCTTTTTTACTACGTTTAAAATCAAATGCTTTACTTTCCTTAGATGAATATGTTTTCTTTGAGAAAATTTAACCGTTAACAGTGGTTAATGGACGAATTTCAAACCAACCCATATTAGTAATTTTAGAAAGCACATTCATTTACTAATATCTATCTCAAAAACATAATTAGGCTGTTCAATCCTGCCTTTTTACTAATGATGGGTTTCTATACGCTGTTTATTTTTTCCTTTGAAAATTTTGTTTGCTTTTTTTTTACCTCAATGTACGTTCTGCTATGTACTCTGAATTTTAGAAGTAATTCTAAGTGGATTATAAAATAAGCAAGAACATTTAATTTTTATGTTTTTGTGGATTTTTTAAAAATGATATGACAAATTATAGATACCTTTAGAGTTTTTCAACGAAATTAGTAGTTTCGAACGAAACGTGATTTTTTTTTCCAAATAATGTAACCAATTCAGAAAAGATTTCACTAAATATTTATTTGTGTGTATGTGTAAATTTTACTTTTTTTTCAGTTAAGCTACAGTGAATTTTCACTTATACGCCGCCTCACTTATGCGCTTTTTTCACTTATACGTCTATTTCAAATGGTCCCAGCACATTCCATAGCAAAATAATGATAGTATCATTGTTTTATGCGTCGCTCTAAAGATAAATATTTCACTTATGCGCTGAATTTTCCGTAAAATGAAAAAAGGTAATTTATTTTCTTTAAAAAACAAGCATTTTTTTTTTCACTTTCCTCTTTAATCTTACGCCTTTATTGCTCACGGAAGTCATTTTTTCCACATGAACTAGAGTGCGGAGAGGGACAATTATTTATTATACATCGTTTTAAAGGGAACAGTTTGTAATTAGGTATGCTACAATTTTTGTTTTCACTTTATTAGTGTAGTTACGTTAGAGTTATTTCCAAACCGTAGTAATATGTCCTTTTTCTATACAAACATTCTCATTCATTCTCTCATTAGAACCTATGTTGCGTTTTAGTCCTTTAAATCGGATTGTTCACTTATTCGTCTCTCTAACTTATGCGCCTTTTTCTGCTAGTGTCTTGGGCCGGCGGGCGCATAAGTGAGAGTTCACTGTATTCTGCAGTTGTAGATTGTTTTTCATATCTCTAGCAGTTAAGATTAATCTAATATATAAAATTCTCGTGTAACAGTTTTCGTTGCCATACTCCTCCGAAACGGCTTGACCGATTTTGATGAAATTTTTTGTGCTTATCCAGTATCTATGAGAATCGGCCAACATCTATTTTTCATCCTCCTAAATGTTAGGGGTAGTCCACTCCTAAATTTTTTTTGTTCGCACATAACATCTGATCTACTGAACTAAAACAATATGTGTTATCGTAAATCCTTACTTCAATGAGCGACCCGATGGTCAAGTGGTTAGGCGCGTCAGGTTGAAGTTCCTGATGGAATGAGATCGAATCCAGGTCCGCAAGGGTTTTTTCGAACAGCTGCATGGTCTTTTTTTTTTTTTGAATGATTTTAATGATTGTAATGTCCTTATGCAGGTACATCCCCTCATGGGGATCTACTCCATATTTTTTTATAGTACAAAATGACAGTTTTGGTCGGATCTTTGTTAAAATTGGCAATGGGGTCCTTCAATGCTGTAGAATTTTCTTATGGACGTTTGCGCCATTTTTGAGGGCTTTGAATCGATTGTGGCAATAAATGGTTTTTGATTTGCGGCACTTATATTATTTTTTCAAAAATTATATACACTATCAATTATATTATGTTAATTTTTGTACCTTTATAAAATTCTGTATTTTATACCTTGCATTTACGTCAAATTCAAGGTAAAATTGAAAGTCAAAAATTTTGAAGAAGATAAATATATGTTAAAAATTAAAGTAACTATTTTTGTGATTTTCATATTGGTTGTGACCAAAAAACATCATTACAAACAAATAAAATGTATCAAACACCATGAGTGTTGAGTTATTAGGCAAAATCTGCTACATAAAGTTTTTTTTCACTGCTAGAGGTTAGGGGGTATGAACGACCATTAAAGTGACGCAAATTTTTAAAAAATAAAGGTTGGATATCCAATTATCTTGCTTCGTAATTTGAACCCGCCCCGGCTGTGCAACGGTACGCGATTAGTCATTCAAAAATCAATGAAGAACGTGATCGAAGCCAGGATTTTAACTGGCAAGTTCAGAGGTGAAAATCTACTCATACCACGGATTCCTATTATACCTACAGATGTGCCAATTCAATTCAAACGTATTCAGTTTCCGATTAGATTGGCATTTGCAATGACTATCAACAAATCCCAAGGTCAAACGATGTCTGTTTGTGGCTTAGATTTGAGAACACCATGTTTTTCACACGGACAATTATACGTGGCATGCTATCGAGTGGGTAAACCATCCAGTTTGTTTGTGTTAGCTAAAGATGGACTAACAAAAAATATTGTTCACGCTATAGCATTAAGAGATTGATATTGTTTAATAGTGTTACTGTCGCAATTGTTTAATTAATGATATATAATTTTAAGGAATAAATTATAATAACTTAAAAATAATGTTTGCCTTTTGTTATTTTTATATTCCTTCATCGTTCACAGCGCTCCATGCTTATTTCACTCATATACCACATTCTTACATACATACTTACAATAAGTAAGCTATTTTTTGTCTACACTAGAAATTACTAGGAAATTATTTATATGGCAAAACAACGTTTGCCGGTTCAGCTAGTATATAAGTATAGTTCATTACACATGGGCAATTTGACTGCCATAACTATTTTTGTAATACGTGATATTAAAAAGAAAGAAAAAGATATTCGCAATCGCATATGCCAGAACAGATTTTTATGTGCCGATTTACATCGCAGCAAACCACACATACATTTAAAATATGTAATTCGACTGAAATTTTATTTTAATAGTTTCCAACCTTATGTCTATAGTACAGTTATAACAATGAAGAAGCAATAGCACAAAATTTATTTGCATAGACAAATTTTCACGTGTTTTCATTTTGTTTTTAATATCAAATTATATAACCCACAAATTAAATAATTAAATATAGTTTAAAAATACGCTTTTAGAGTTAATCAAACTGACTTAAGTTGTAGGATAGTAATAAGTATAATATATCTACTTATATTAAAAACTAAATATCTTTCTATCTTTCTTTCTTTCTATCTATGTCATGCTTTTTTCTCCTGAACGCCAATTAACTGAAAGTCGAACCAGGTACCGATAGTTGGGAATTTTTCAGGCTTCATTTGTTTTGATTTTTATCATCATAATTTTTAATTAAAGAATATATCAATTAAAAAGTAGTCAAATTTAAGCAATTTGTCTTAAATGATTAAATACGAAATCCATTGTTAAAAAACGTGGTTGCTATGAAACAGCAATAATAATGACAATGAAATTTTTGAATGAAGGCTTAACTAAATCAAACATGAAACTCATTAACGAGCCAAGTACATAGTACTTTTATCGCTAGCTACTTGTAGTTTTCTGAAATATAAATCAGTTGAAAAGCCATCTACGTATATTAAAAACTGAATCTCTATGTCTGCTTCTTTCCGTTGAGCAAGCTGAACTTACTGAAACCTTCCTCACCATTTTGAGGGTGCGAAGTATCTCAATAAATCGAAGAATTTTTAGATTCAAGAGAAAAGTAAAGGCGTGAAGCGCATTTTAACGAGCCGCCTTGGCGGCGAGTAATTTGCTGAAACTGTGTTTACTAATTTAAAGACGCAAAGCGCCCGCAACGCCAGGCCACACAGTTAGTTTCTTGGGGCATAAGCAGGGCAGGTGCGTAGTTGTTCTTGAAATCTTATAAAAATTAAATTATATCAAATAATATAACAGAATGAGGTAAAAGTTGGGGAGTGGGTGGACATTATGCATCAACATGCCGCAGAAAGCTAATCTATCTGCCCTGGCAGCTAGTAATTAATACTATCCTTTGTGCTAAAGGTTAAACTGTATTTCATAATACTCCAACTGATTTGCCTCTGATTTTCAAACTATTGAATATTCGCTCCTACTAAGTTTACATGCTTTTATAATACATCAACATGTAATATAGTTTAACTTTTATTATAATAATAGTATTCAATATATTACTTTTATATTTGCTAAGAACGTGAATTTATCTTTAATTTAGAGTTACATACATACATACAAACAAAGCCACACGTGAAGCTAATAAAAGCGTATTAAAAAAGGCTCCAAACGTCAAAACTATTTCTATTTCTTAAACATTTTAAATAATTTAGTCACTTATAAATAAGAATTAATTTAACGTTATCCATAATTCTTTGAGGAACATTGTTACAAATTCCTATTTATAGGACGTAATATTCATAGGCATTAATACTCTGATATCTGGAAAAGTACAGGGTGTTTAATTAAACGTGTAATATATCTGTCGCTGTTTGCTCCGACTTCGTTTTCGCTTCAAAAATGCAGCGAGGTATGGCTCCGGGCTGCGACAATGATTTTAGCCAGATGCGAGCGACAGAAATATTATACTGCTCGAGCTGTGACATGCCAGCATGTTTTTAATTCTCTATGACAATAAACTCGTACCAAAGTAAGCTTTACCAAAAAAGACACGAAGTTTTCTTTAAAATTTGCCACTTTTTTACGCTGCAGCTACAAAATGTATATTTAATAGAGTTTAATATGAATACTTTTTACTATGAAACATTAAAAGTGTAGGAGTTTCTTTACTTAATGTATCAATTAGTTTGCCTACCTGCTATAAGAGTTAAAAATATATTGATGAATTATTTGAAAAATATATACACTGTGAAAAATGAATGTTTTTACAGTGTAATACAGCTAATTTTACAGAAATGAACTGTAAAACTGCTAATTTCATAGTAGTAAACTGTAAAATTGCTAGTTTACAGTAATAAACTGCAAAATTTCTAGTTTCAAGTTTATTACTGTGTATTTTACAGCTTTAAAATGGAACCTCTGCTACCATTATTGCACTTTGGTTTTACAGTATAATGCAGTAAATTTTATGGTAATAATCTATAGCATTGTTAATTTTGCACTAATAAACTGTAAAATTGCTAGTTTTACAGTAATCAACTGTAAAATAGCTAGTTTTACAGTTTATAACTGCTCTTTTACAGGTTTAAACTGAAACCTCTGCTTTCAGTATTATACTGTAAAAACAACAACTCACTTTTTGCAGTGTATAGCAGAGGTACGGCATAAAGCGTTTTCCGCTCAAATTTTCAGGTGTTACACTAAATGACAAGAAATGAAAAATTGTTTCTATGAAGTATGCTATTTTGTCCCACAGCAGCATGAACTACAAAATGTATACAGTCGCGCCCGCTTAATTGAATAGACATTTTGCCACGAAACAGTAATTTTGCCACGAACAGTAGTTGCTTGCAGTCTAAAGAGTATTTTATTGCATATTTAAAAAATGTATTTAATGCTACAATCACTATTTTTTTTACAATAATCGTTTCATTCTGACATTTTCGGTAACACAGCCATGCAGTTACTCTTCGTATTTGGGGTCGTAAAGTTTGGCAACAATCGGGAAATTTACCAAACCTCCCAGCCAGGGAAATCTTACTTATTTGTGGGTCACTGTTACATTGTAATCACTTCAAAGAGATGGTGCGAAAGACATTATATTTCTTGCCTTTTTATGCTCACATTAAAATCATGGAAGAATGGTTATGACTGAGCTATGTGACATAATCGGTTCTCTATTTTATCTTCATATATATATAAAACACAAACTCTAAAATATGTGTGTCCGGAGTAAACTCAGAAACTACCCGACCAATTTCGCTCCAATTTTTACAGCAGATGCAAGTTAGCTCAGGGAAGGTTGTTAGACCAGGTCGGAAAAAATCGATAAATACTTCTTTTTATTTGAAAACTAAATTTTTGACACAAAAATGACTCTATCTACAGAAATAATTATCGTATCGTCTTGATTTTGGTCTCATTAGAAAGATCTCATTTGTTACTCTCATACGAAAAATCCCATAATGGAACATTTTCTACCTACAGTGCCGGGAAGAGGATGTTGAAAAATCACGTGGAAATGGCTTATACCAGCTTAAAGTTAGTGAAAATCAAATTTTAAGTGCCGTAAGTGGAAAGCTTGATTTCGACATTTCAGTACGAAGTGAACTTAGCTAAGGCTTAACGCGATCTTGGTAGTTTTTTGGAATTACGCTTAAATGTTTGGAAAGGAAAAACATTACTCTTTCTTCATTTTTTTTTAATTTTCTGCACGACCGCAGGCCGTGCGGGTACTGCTAGTACAAAATAATTTCACAATAGCGGGAACTTTATTTTTTTCGTTTACAGTATTAAGGTTTCTTTCAGAGGCGTCTGTACCCGGTTCACCCATTGTTGATAAACTTAAAAAAAAAAAAAAAAGCTATACTGTAAAAAATGGATGTTATACAGCTAATTTTATTGTAACAAACTAAAAATTGCTAATTTTACAGTAATAAACTAAAATTGTTAATTTTACAATAATAAACTTTAAAATTGTTGTTTCACGATAATAATCTGTAAAATTGCTATTTTCATAGTTTATTACTATGAATTTTACAGTTTTAAACTGGAACCTCTGCTGCCAGTATTATACTCTTGTTTTTACAGTCTAATACATCTAATTTTGTGGTAATTAACTAAAATTGTGATAATAAACTGTAAAATTGTGATAGTAAACTGTAAAGTTGCTAATTTTACAGTTTATTACTGTGAATTTTACAGTTTTAAACTGAAACCTCTGCTACCAGTATTATACTCTAAAAACAACGGTTTATTTTTTGCAGTGTTACAGTTTAAAACGTTAACCTGATGTTATTTACTGCAGATGGACAAAAATACCTTCCCCTATCAACGTGAAATACTTTGAAGATATGCGCTCAAGCTGCATTCTGAGTGTCCCTGAATCAAACATCTGAAACAGGGAAACACAAATTAGTTAATTTATATGCATAAGCATATTTTGCTCCGTGTGTGAAAGTGAAAACTAAAATTGAAAACCTTAGACCGCAATATTAGTTGTGGTTAACTTTTCCAACACAGTTATGAATAAATTCACACTTTAACGAGACAAGTCTAACTTCGGAAGCATTTTACGTGATCTAAATTACACATTTTTTTAGGAAATACTTCGACATCTAAAGCAAACTATCTTTTGAGTAAAACGTAAGCCTTTTAACTTAGAGGATTTTCATTTTTAACTACACTGTGTCTGCGTGCTATGAGCGTAAACACTCTTTTACTACCTCCTGAAAAGTTACCTACCATGCAGCTAGCTGGTTTGCATTTTAAGTCATCTATGTACAAATGTTGAATCATAGAAAAGTTAATTCAATTCATAAAAAATCTGGTATGGACCCCACACTACTTCCTTTTACGTGTAAATTTCTTAGTAGTTGCCTTAAGTGCTAAAAAAAGTGCTTGGAGTGAGCAAGGTAACAATTCAAATATTTACTCCCCTAATCTGCCCCAAAACAATGCAAAAAATATTTTACAATGATTAATGTTCTAAATATTGCTGATTTTAATATCATTCAGTGAATGTTTCGCAAAATATCGCCAATAGCGCCAAGTTGAACCCAAATTCAAAAAATAATTTTTTCGCCAAATTTGTCGCCAACTTGGCGATGTCAAAAGCTTGACGACATGTCGCCAAGTGCTCGCGCCAATTCATATCACTTGAGTCTGTATTGAAATTAACATTGATTTACCCCCAAAAAGGTGTAAAAGACCTCCTTGGGAACATTCGAATGCAATCACAAGGGGAGGTGCACAACTAGTCCCCCTCAGAGCCTACATACCAAGCTAGAAGTTTCTACGCCATATAGTTTTTGAGTTATGCGACATACATCCGCACATACATACGTACACACAGGACGTCACGAGAAAACTCGTCGTAATTTACTCGGGGGTGGTCGAAATTGATTTTTCGGCTGTTTGTATGTTGTTAGGTACATATGCACGTGCTGATAGGTCGAAAAAACTACGCGACATTCATTCGGGGGTGAGCAAAGTCAAAATTTAGACCGAAATTTGAGTGACATTTTTTTTGTGATTACAATACTTCCTTTACTACGTAAAAGGAAGTAAAAATGGTGAAGACGTTGTACTTTGGATAGTTTGAAAGCGACTGTTTTTACTTGGGTAATGATTGCAGTAAAAATGTTAGTAATAATAATCGAGGTAACGATGAAATGTTATTCCTTTCGTTTTCTGTCTTCCTGAAATCTCCCTTTTAAGTTGATATCTACCCTACATTAAATCTTGATGGCCAAGGGTACAACTATGTCAGGCTAGTTTTGTTAGTCGCCAATTGATGGCAGTAAATCCGAGATGTTAGTCCCAAGGAATAACTATATAACTTATTAGCCTAATAAAGCGAATTATAGTATGTTTAATTCGTATTGCAATTTGTTGATTCGGATGCTTAATGTCCTTTTTTTTTCAATCTCCTTTAGATAGGCCTTATTACACGCACCTACTTTAGATAGTGGTGTGTCAACTTTCATTCTAAAATGTGTAATTACTGGAAAACATGTATTTTGCTTTTTAAGAGTCTTTTTTCGTTTAAAGCTGGACAAAGTCTACGGTTGCCGGATAGTTGATGTCTTCAGTTTTCCTAAAAATTTCCAGTGTATGATGGTTGAAGATACTATAATAAAGAAAAACTACGGGAACCTGACAGTTAATATCTTCAATTTTCCTAAAAAATTCAGTTTGTGTTTGGAATACTATAATAAGAAAAAATGAAGTTTCTTTTTTTGAAAATATGGTTCGTTTGTCCCTTAGAAGTCAAAGTTTAAGGTCTTGAATATATCTCATTAAACGTATGATCGCTTTGCTCCAAAAGCAATGAGTGACACATGCAAAAATTTTTTTAAGTATGGATACTAAGATGGATACTTGATGCTAAGTACATGCTATCATAAATAATTTGGTGGATCACTCTACTTCTTTGGGGCAAAGTTCAATTGCAAATGCTATTTTCGTTACATTTTTTGCCTTGTTTGTGTCCGGATATCTGCTTAAGCCGTGAGTGACCCTCGGAAATAAGCATAGGGCGAATTGCTCAGTATAGTATAGTACCAAAAAAGCTAAAAAATATAGGGTTTACTCTTTACTTTTGTAGTTACACGGTCTCAAAATTGATGATTTTCAAAAAAAGATCGTTTGAGGTCAGTGACTTTTTTTTGCCACTTTAAAAATTCTTTGAAACTCAGCTATAGTTATAGTCCAGGTGTTATAGTGTAGTAATCCTAGTTATAGTGTAGTTTAATGTCCAGGTTAGAAACCCATGCCATCCTATTCAATTTTTTTAATTACACGGTCTCAAAGTTGATGGTTTGAAACAAAATTCTGTACATTATAGGTCAATTTTTTATGTGCCATGAGTCAATATCTTCGTGCAAAAGCTGTAATTTTACTCCACATGTCATACCAGGTCAGAAACCCTACACATTTTTAGCTTCCAAGATCCAAATTTGAGGTTCTAGAATCCTTCAAAGAATGAGCTGCAAAATGGCGGATAAATCTTTATCCAAACATGATGAGCTGTTTTACAAAGGTTGATGCGCCGTTTTGGAGCTCACTTTTTGAGGGATCTTAGATCCTCCAAATTTGGATCCTGAAAGCTGAAAATGTACACTGTATCTGACCGAGTATGACACGTAGAGTAAAATTACAGCTTTTGTGCAAAGATTCTGACTCATTGCATGTAGAATGACCTATAATCTACTAATTTTTGTTGCAAATCATTAACTTTGAGATCGTGTAAATAAAAAAGTTTATAAGATGCCATTGGTTTCTAACCTTTATCTTGAATTACACCATATGGACTATAACTGCAGCTGGACTTCAAAACATTTTTAAAAGCGTCGAAAAATGTTATTGACCCCGAAACTTGACTTTTTTCGAAAATCATCAACTTTGAGACCGTGTATCTACAAAAGCAAAGAGTAACCGCTTTGTTTTTCATCTTTTTGAGTGCTATACTATGTTAAGTAATTCACCCTATACTTATTTCCGAGGATTACTCAAGGCTTAAGCAGATATCCGGGCAGAGACAAGGCAAAAAATGTAACGAAAATAGCATTTTTCAATTGACCCTTGGCCCAAAGAGCAGAATAAGTCACCAAATTATTTATGCTACCATGTAATTAGTATCAAGTAGTATCTATGTCAAGAAAATGGCATGGGTCACTCATTGCTTTTGGAGAAAAGCGATCATACATTTAATACTATTTATTCAAGACCTTAAACTTTGACCTCTACTCGGGGACGAACAAATTTGACTTTCAAAAAAAGAAACTTAACTTATTCCTATTATAGTATTTCAAACACAACCTGAAATTTTTAGGAAAATTGAAGACATCAACTATTAAAAGCGTCCAAATTGAAAAAAATATATACTGTTAAGTTAATAAGGAAAACTTACTCTTTTTTTTAAACTTTGGTCAAATATCTTATGGGCAATTCCATGCAAGTGTGGAAAAGCGTTGAAAAAATTAAACTCGAGTAATGTAACTGTTCTGCATATTTCTTGGTTTAAAAATGGTAGAAGTTTCTTATTTATAACAATTTTTTGTTAGGAATGTATTTCTTTAGTTTCGGCAATACTTTGAAGTTGGTATTAGAGTATTTTATTTTCAGTGAAGCAAATGGTCAAACTTTCAACATTGATAAGTTTCAATTTTTTACATTAGATAAATGTGACAAAGGAAGATTGTTGTTTATTACACTTTAAATTAATATTGTGAATTGATGAAACAAGTGTTTTCAATTTAATTAAGTGATTTATGTCAATTTCAAAAAGGCACTGTTCTATGTAACGTAAGTTACCAAAAACATGTTAAAGTTTTTACAGCAAATAAAGAAAGGGCAATACAATGTTAACTATGTTATATTTTCTATCTTATAGATGTGTACTAAGCAAATAACAGTACTTTTCTTTTGAATATTGTTTATTTAATTTTTTGTGCTACAATCAAAACGTGTAACGTAAGTTACCCACATATGCAGATAACGTAAGTTACCTTAGTAGAACTTCAATACTTGTGTTTCGAAATAAAGTAAATTGTAAATAAAACCTATGTGGTTAATAGAAGTAATTTATTCAATAATTCTTTTAATTGTACTACTGTATTTACTTAATTTAGATTACTCATATTTCTTAAAATGTCTGTTTTTTAATAAGATTACAATACACCTTTATTATAAATTACATGCTTCTTTTTGGCTATTAAGATATTAATTCTCTTTAAACAATATCACTGCATTCAGAATATTTAGCAGGTAATGTACTATGAATTATTCAAAAATGACTTCTGTTATGATTTAAAGTTATCAAATATGTTTTGGAAAAAACAAATATAAAAATAGTTTATCTCTTTCAATTGAAATATATTTTGTTTTGCATTAAAATGCCACTGAACTCTGCAGAAAAGATGCGCTGTAGAAGGGGTATGAGAAAAGTCATGTGGATATTACAGATTCATAAATAAAAGTCACTCTTGATAGTATTGAAATATGTTAGAAAAAGCAAAATGTATCAAAAAAATTTCTGAAGATCCGCACATTCACAATGACCATTTAAGAACCAGAAATGAACAAAATGTAGGGTTTCGTTTAGTTGTATTTTAAGGAACAAGAAGAAAAAACAGAGATAAAAGCTGGTGACTGGTGTGTGGTGAAGTACGAAAATACATTGTATCCTTGAGTTGTGACGATTATTGAAGAAAACGAGTTTAAAGTAAAAGTAATGGCTGCTGTTGGAACCAATCAGAAATGGCCAGAAACGACAGAGGAAATTTATTATAAGAGAAAACATGATTCGAAAATAGAATTACCTGAACTTGTTAATACCAGCGGCCAGTATGCATTTAAAAGTCTTATGTTTTGTAATATTTTTGATTGATCATTGAGTTTGGCATTAAATTTCTGTAAATTTAACTCATAATTGTTAATTTTCAGTATTTTGATCTAAACTAAGCTGTAATTTTCATTCATTAGTTTTTGTAATAAAGATATGCTTGTAAGTGAATTTTGTAACGTAAGTTACTGTAACGTAAGTTACCCAGTTAAAAATTCTCATAAAATTCAATTTTTAAAATAAAATTTTAAATTTATGAAAATTAATTCCTAAATATTGTAAGAAACTGATAAATTATACTTCAAACAAGAAAATAGCTGTAATAGAGCAGAAATTTGCCTTAGAACCAATTTTCATATTATGCCGTTCCCTTTTTGTGTAACGTAAGTTACTGCCTTATTTTTGACTGCTAAATTTTGTAAAATTTAAGTGCATCGAATATTTTTGCATTTTAATTTTGCTTTTGACTGGCATTTTCACTGAATGCTTTTGTACAAGGTTTTTATAACAATATTTGTCTGTACTAAGGAGCTAACTGCATAAGAGTTGGTCAAAATGTAACGTAAGTTACCGTGGAATTGCCCTTATGGTTTCTTTAAGTAACACAATTTATCTTATTTTTTCTCTTGTCTTTTTTTCATTTTTTTAATGAATTACGGTTGAGTTATAGCTGAAACTGATAATTCTTTAATTCTGCGATACCGGTTTATTTACTACCGATCGCAATGTACAACGTTAATATTTCCAGTACTTAAAACATTTAAATTTAAACTGATTTTGGGAAGAAATGTTTAATTTGTTTTTCCCTTAGAATTTCCACATTTTCATGAGGTAGAGAGTTGGATTCATAATTAATTGAATGCATTTGGATCCAATACTAATTTCCTCATTACCGAACTGTTTTAACTAAGTTAATTCATTAACAAAAAGAAGGTTTTTTAAATTTTCAATCTTAAACTTAAAGACCCTTAAAGTGGTAGTAAAAAACTGAAAACAACGGAACGGAAGTGTTGTTGTTTGGCATTTGGCAACAATTTAGTAATACTCTCCCAAACTTGAAGCCGAAAATGATGCGCTAAATTCTGTGACAACTAGAGGTAAACAAAAGAAGCATGTGTTGCTGTAATCAAGCTTTGGAAGAATAATTTCTATTCGTGAAGCAGCGTTTGCATTTGCAAAAAAAAAAAAAAATGTGTTGAAAAGTAGTATTTAACTCCCAGAAAAGATGTTGTGGAACTCTTAGTTGACATACCACGTTTACACACTGTAAAAATGAACTGCTGTTTTTGCAGTATAATACTGGCAGCCGATGTTCCAATTTAAAAAAGTATGCAAACTGTATATAAATGCAAACTGTAAAACCAGCAATTTTACAGTTTCTTACTGTAAAGGCAGCAACCGTATAATACTGACAGCAAAGATTCCAATTTAAAACTGTAAAATGCACTGTAATAAACTGTAAAACCAGCGATTTTAGTTTCTTACTGTAAAATTGGCATTTTATAGTTCAGTACTGTAAAATTAGCAATTTCAGTTCATTACTGTAAATATAGACATTTTTGCAGTTTAACATAAAGTTAGCTGTATTTCACTCATTTTTTACAGTGCAGCCCTACACATCTTCTACGAATTCGATGCGTTAAACTCTTTCACCGAGTGCTAACAATAATAAGCCATGTTTAACGTGTAACATTTTCTTTTTTTTATATTTTGCTTTTGCAAAAAATATCGCAGTTGACGCATAAAAGTCTAATAAACTGAGTCGCAAGTGTGTGCGAATCTTCAAATATTGAAGATATACGAATATCTTGAAAAACAAAATTACTATAGTGTCATTCTATAGAAATGTCAACTTCAGCCGAAGAAAAAAAATACCGAAGTGAAAAGAGTATCAAAAAATAAATAAATAAATAAAAATAATACAACATAAGAAGTCTTAAAAAAATTGAAAAAGTATAGTAATTATCACTGAGATTAACCATAATAAATAGTTTGTAGCGTGTTTACTGCTTGTTATTCGATGTTACGTTAGTCACACTCCATCTTGAGTAAAAGTGACTCTTAAGACGAAAAAAAATTAAGATTTAACAAATGTGTTTAACGTTTTTAAAACCCAACTTTAAACATTTTTCAAATATATCCTTCAATTTTTAATACTTTCTTAACTTTGAGAAATTTTGGCCTCACAACATGAGCATTAGATTTCAGGGTTGCAAAAATGTTACATTAGTCACGCTGCTATTTTGGTTGAAAAAATATCTACTATCAGAAATTTTGTTTTAAATTCTTAGCGGAAATGATACATAGATACCATGTACATTGTAAATCCACCATCATAACTGAAAAATATTTTTTTATCCATTAAGTTACAAGTAAAAATAGTTACAAAATCAGCTCTGAATGTTACGTTACTCACGATGGAATGACCCTACACGCATAACCGAAGTTGAATGCGAATATACAAACAGAACAAATGGCCTTAATTTTCCATTGGCAAGATCGTGCAACTACCGCTAGTAAGTTAAAAATGTACTTACAAGTAAAGTATATTTTAGCTGCAGTTTTATTGTAAAATCGCTGCTCTTTCTCCGTCCTGCTACTTTCAAAACAAGTTTCTAATTTGTTCATTTTGAAAGAGTAAAATTTTTCACTTTGTCAAGCATTCCCTTGTTTATAAAATATTTTTAGAAGTTGAACTACTGCAGTGTTTTTACATCAAAGTTTTCGTTTAGTCATAATCAAGGAGCCTAAACCCTAATAACTTATTCATTGATTCAGAGTTCAACCTGTCGTGAATCGCCCTCTGAAGCAATTATAACACCAAGCAAAGGCTCTATAATTTTCTGAGTTGTCACCCTTGTCAACGCGTGAACTGCATATCAAGTGCCTCAGGATGTCAAATTGCGGAGAGGAATTTTCCACTCCGTGCATGCAACACATAAATTATTTCCACGAATCTCGTGGTTTATGAATCAATTAGGTTTGTATTTGATGGATGAAGAACTCTGTTATAGTATTTTCCTCGTGCAGAAATATTTATTGTTTTCTTGTATTTAAGGGTGTAATTTTTGGTAGGAATAAATAGCTTTGCGGATTTTCGTTTAAACTTCAGTGTTATAGCTTAAGTATTTTTTTTTCCAGATTTTGCGCACTCAGTATTATTTACGAAAAGGGCTTATACATTGAGCTAAAATTAAACGCGCTCAATCTAATTTTTCGTTACACTTTAAGAACGGCATATGTGGACATGTGTCCCCAACATATGTGGGCATATGTGTCCCGTGACATAATATATAACCACAATATACAAAAAAAGGAAAGAAAAGGCGAACCAAGGACTGACACGTCATCAGGGAGGAGACCAGATCCCTGGTTCCAGGGCCCTTTTTTTTTGACATGATGGAAGGCCCCAAAAACCTGTCATATTTCCCAAGAGCCTTAAATAAAATGTAGCAAGAACGAGTAAAATAACATTAGAACAACGATGGAACAATGTCAATAATCAAAGACCAATAAAGCATGCAAGTACTCACTTGGATATGTATCAGACGTAAACTGAATGAACGTCAGCGAAACAAGCAAACATGTGACCCGAACAGAGAGCTACGGTTGAAGTTAAACTGTATTAAAATATGTATAATGAAATTCCTTCCTTTTATTTAAAATATTTTAAGACAGTTTAACTTCAACCGTAGTTCTCTGTTCGGGTCACATATTTGCTTGTTGCGCTGACGTTCATTCAGTTTACATCTGGTACATATCAAAGTGAGTATATACATGCTTTATTGGTCTTTGATTATTGATATTGTTCCATCGTTGTTCTAATGTTATTTTACTCGTTCTTGCTAAATTTTATTTAAGGCTCTTAGGAAATATGACAGGTTTTTGGGACCTTCCCTCATATATATATATATATATATATATATATTATATATATATATATATATATATATATATATATATATTATATATATATATATATCACTTCAAACATTGCAGTAGAATACATTTTGAAAGAGAAAAAAATGAAAACATATGTGTGTTAGGAAGGAAACTCGTCCAAATACCACTTTTAATTTACGTTAGTTTTTTAATTAATTTTCTCCGAGAAATATTAGCTCAATTTACACAAGTTTCCCCCTGTGGATGATTTGAAAAACCGTAACATTAATTAAGAAACTTTAGCTGTAAAGACTAGAAAAAATTCCTGCTGTGGAAAAAAAAAAAAACTCTTGCAAAAATAAATATTTTAGTTGCGCACTCATGCGCGTTGAATGTGACACAAACAGGAACTTTTTAACGTAATTCGCTGTCAAGTATACAAATATTTTAATAAAACTTCTGACACTGAGAGTAGGCTTGCACGTGTGAACGAAACATTGTAATTACGAGATTTCGTTTTTGACAGCGGGTTTAAAACAGCTATGCTGTTTACCTGAACATGGCTGAAGTTCAGTTTTTAAATGTACTTTAAATGGCTATAAAGATTTTTTTTAATAAGAGGGAAAGAAAATGTGTTACTCAGTTTCTTTAATAGGGAAAACTAAAAAATTAAATTATCCATTTTGGGAACTAAGAATAATCTTTCTCTTTATTATGAAACTATATAAGAGTTTTTGGAAATGTTTTATACAATTTTGCTAAAACTATTTTGAAAAAAAAAAACTCAGTTTCTTTTACTTTTTACCATACATATCGTCGGCATCATGCTAAAATTACGAATGTGAAAATTTGCACTTTTCAGGAGAGCGAAAACACTGAATATAATTTTTTCTCTCCTGACGTGTTTGGTTATTTTCAATTTTTGAATTTCTATAGATATATTAAAGCATGAAACTATCGTTCGAAGGTATCATTTTAGTTTTAATTATTTGTAAGATTTGATTTTGAAAAACGCGATTTTTTACACTCGTTATTTTATCATGGTACCGGCAATATTTTCTTAATGTTAGCAAATAACGTTACTAGGAATATGGGACCAGCCTTCCAAAAACACAGCTTTACACAATTCATTTTGAAAAGTGTAATGGTTTTCAAAAGTTAAATTAGAAACTTTATGCTTTATGCGAAAATGAAAATAATTTTCACCTCACGCTTATGCATGTTAACATGAAGATGCTTTTCGTTAAAAAAGCAGGAATGAAATAACAGTTACTTAAGAAAGTAATACTTAAAACAATTCGTTCAAATCGTACTTATTGTTGCACTTCCTTTGAAAACATTTAAAAAATTATGGCCAGTTTCAGGACAAAATACTGGCAACTACATTTACGTGTAGGCTGTAAGTAGGTTTGATAAATCAACTTAAAAAGAAACAATCAGTTACATATAATAAAACTCTCTAATAAAATAAAAGACGTTTGGGTCAAAATGAAATTAGTCTTCAAAGTATCTCGTTTTTTCCCCAGATATGTTTTGTTACACAGTTGGAGAAATTCTGCTTATTTTAATAGAAAGTAATCAAACATATGGCAATGAAACATTAAAAAAAAAGTCAGGCACTTACATTTATAACGCACAGTTGTGTATAAACACTATTAAAATCTGTTTCAGTCTGTCTGTATGTCTAAAGCTTGAACTCCTCAAAAACTGCTAAGAGTACAGAACCGAACGAAGAACCATTCGATTCAAAATGTTCCAAGAAAAACAACCCAAGTTGCGCACTTCGTTTTTTAAAGGTTGTAAAATGGTTATTAACGTTGTGACAACGGATTAAAAACGTTTATAAAACGTTTAAACGTTTTTTGTGCTACCTAGAAATAAGACCAACTGCGTAATTGTACAACTGTAATTAGCTGAGATAATTTTTAAAATGTTCATTATATTTTGATTTATTTCAAATTCCAAAGACCTTTATTTCTTTCCGTTGCGATTTTGAATACGTGTAACAATAAAGTTCTAATGATTGTTTTTAGTAAGACTTTTTTTAATTTTTTCCATTGCTATTTTGAGTACGTGATACAACAAAGATATAACAATTGTTTTTAGTTTGGAATTTCTTTTATTTTTTTCTGTTGCTATTTTGAAAATGTGTTTCAAATAAAATTCTAATTGATGCTTCAGCAGGGACTTTGTTTGGCTGCGATCCAAATATTAAGAGAAATTTTTCGTTTCGAATTTTACAATTGATTTTACGAGAAGAAAGCGGTTTAGGAATAATTGTTTTTGGTAAGGAATTTCATTTGTCATTTAAAGAGAGTGTTAAGCAGGCGCTTTGACATCGATTTTATTTCTGAGGAAGCCCGTGCAACGCCGGGCCACGCATCTAGTGTCTATCATAATTTCTGCTACTGGGCTATGAAATATTTATATTCCATCTGTTTTTGTTTTTTGTTTTTTTTTTAACCTTACGCTTTGCAACCATTTTTTGATGTGCTTCATAAGTTCTTCAAAGGATATTCGTGATTTTACCTGCTTCAACTTTATTATGGCAATCTGATTGTTGAAAAAAATAAACCAAAATTCAAGCAACTTCTTTTTATATCGTAACTTTAGCATTCAGTACATTACTATTTTATCTTAAATAGTGCTCGACACCTAAATAGTCCGAATCAGCAAAAAGCGAAAAGATTGTTAGTCTATCAGACCAAATATTTACGAAAATGTGCACTTGATGTTATTTGTCAGTTAGCAATTCACGCAATAAACTTCAAGTATTCAAATTTCTTTGAGTAATGACGATACTTGAGGTAAATTTCGTGAATTATATTTAAAATGTTTATGTTTAAGCACTTTGATAATAAATATCCCCTGAAAGTAGTTACATTAACAAATTTTGTCTGTAGAGAAAGATAGCAAAATATGTTTAAAATATTCCTACAGTGATTTATTGGTAATTAAAATACATCTGCATAAAGGAGTTTGTTATTGAGCAATCCTTTAAAATGATAAATTCTTGCGAAACTACAGCTTTTGAGTTTAGTATTCTATGCATGAGCAAACACTTATTTATTTTTTACTATCTATTTAACAGCTTTATTTATTAAATTAGAAACGATAAGAACTGTTTAAAATTTTACCTTTCATTTTTTGTTGATCGTAAATGGATAAAGAGCAAATAGGAAAAACTACATAGAAAAATGAAATTCACCTTTCTAATTAAAGTTATTTCATTTCAGCCATTAAGTTTGGATAATATTTAGAGCAATCCTAAATATAATAGAGTACGAAAATATACGTGCAACACTATAAGTAATAGCATAAAGCAGCTGTTTAAATAATAAGTCAACATTTATCTAAAAAAAGTCCTAATTACTGTGATTTATATTTTTAGGAAATTTCCCATATTTTGAGAAATGGTTAGAAAACTTAGTTTACGATCTCGAATATATTTCAATTTCGGTCATGTAATTATATTTATCAAATGCGCTTAAAAATGTAAATGTTAATGAAAAAATCTTAATGATTCAAGGGTAAAAAAAAAGTTATCTTTTGTATTTTGCACGTATCTAAAAAAAGTCCTAATTACTGTGATTTATATTTTTAGGAAATTTCCCATATTTTGAGAAATGGTTAGAAAACTTAGTTTACGATCTCGAATATATTTCAATTTCGGTCATGTAATTACATTTATCAAATGCGCTTAAAAATGTAAATTTTAATGAAAAAATCTTAATGATTCAAGGGTAAAAAAAAGTTATCTTTTGTATTTTGCACGTATCATTTAATACCTTTATTTAAGATTAAAAAAACTACTTTGATCTCTTTGCTCTTTGTAAACTATTTTTAGTTTAATAGGTGTCTTGCACTTTTTTCTCTTTATTGAGATGGCTGTGATGATGTTAAAATAACCTGCAACTATCTGCGTTAGAATTCTTTTTAAATATCCATTGAAGTAAGAGTATGTATGGCGTTCTAACTTAATAGAATCGATTTCTTTGAAACAAATCCACAACAATAATGATTAGGATCTGTTTCTAGTGTTATCTTCTTACTTTAACTCTCAAAAGATTATGATCTTTAGTACTCTTCATTCAGATTGATTTTGAAAGAATCTCTTCTTCGACTTATCCTACGTTTAGTATTTAACACAATGAGATGGGTTTAACCCATTTATGCTCAAGTTTTTTTAAACATTTTTTTCAATTTTTATCTGCTTAAAATTCTTACTTAGAATGGTTTACATATATTTTAGGCTTAAAATAGTTCGCCGTTGCCATATTTATTAAGTTATTTAATGTCCTGTTTATGGGATCTTTTGCAGATATGTGAGCAAAATACGACCTTACTTGACTTTACTTGTTCAAAGTAACGTTACAGAAGGCATTACTGATCAATTTTAAGCAAAACATTTTAAAATATTTTAATTTTATTAAAAAAAAAAGTTCGCACAAAAACTTACTTTCTGTGGCTACCCATGCGGGATCGTTGCTTGACTGATATGTCTAAAAAAAGCTGTCAATAAATAAACTCTGATATCCAAATAGTGGCTCTAACTGGTTTTCTCAAGAAGAAGGACTATTTAGCTTGTGAAAAACAGCTTTAGGAAAAGGACCCACTACAGGTTTTTGTATGCAGTAACTAACAAGCGTCCCGTCTTTGAGCTACTGGGCACAAATGGGTTAATGCGATTTTTTCCTTTCTTGTGGATACTAAATTCACGGGTCATTTTAGACAAACTTCATCAGGGTTCTTTAAAGTTTTTAGGAGCATGAATTGATGTTTTTCCACCATCCATTCCCATCGTATCAAGTTCAAGTCTTCTTCAAAGATTTCTTTCTATTCTACGTCATAATAATAGTAATAGCAATTTTACTAAATCCTTATGTCTTTTTATACCAATGGCAATATGAATTTAACTTTTCTTCCGTTGAGATTTAACTGGGTTAAATTTATACAGTGTATTTTACCATACACAATATCATTTTCTTTATTTTACAGGGTGGTTAAAAATTAACGTGAGGTGTTTGGAGCCCTTTTTGGAGCGCGAAGTCCTGGGCGAAGTATTCTCAAAATTCATGGGCGCACATATTAGACTATGGGATTTTGATTTCTGAAATAAAAAAAAAGTTTAAAAAAATCACCACCAGGGGGAATTTGGCGGTATGGCCTCCTAGGCAAGGCTTTGCCCAAGGTCGCCCGATCAAAATATGTGATTTTTGGTTATGGGGATAGCTAAAAAGTGTTGTGCATTAATTACATGTTTCTGAAAAAGCAAGTTTGTAAGATATTGTAGCTTTAAAAGTCAGAGCGAAATCAATTCTGATGTGTTACGACTGCTTTGGAAAATGTTGTGTATCGAATCCAGCTCTTGTAACTTCACAATGGTGATCATATTAAACTACATTTGTGATAAAAAAATGCCACTTTTGCAAATAAAATGGATGCATATTTTGTCAGTAGCAATTTATTCTTCGACAATCAGAGTAATACACTTTTACAGCGCCAAAATTTTCCGTGGTGGCCGTTTTTAACCTATGTGTTTTTATTTTCGAAATCGAAATCCCATGGTCTTATATGTGTGCCCATGAAATTTAGTAATGTTTCCACTAGTACTTCAAGTACTAGAGGGCTCCAAACACCTCATGTTAATTTATAACCACCCGGTACATCAAAAATTCTTCATCTGTAAAATTTCATGCTGTAAAAATACTTTGTATTTTTTAAAATTCTACATTGGCTGTCGTTGATGTGGACTAATGTCTTCAGGAACTTGAAAACATGTCTTCCTACTACCCCTTTAATTTTTCTCCTTAAAACGGAAATATTTCTTTACCAGTCAGTCTCTTTAATTAGAGCTATACTGCTGTGCTAAGCACAAAAGTCGTATCTGCACTTTTTGACAAAATTGAGTTCTGGCCACCAGGTGGCTCTTTGTGACGTATTTTACCTAAATACAAAATTATATGGTCATTTGAGAACGGGAAATGTTTTTTTAAAAAAATCTGAAAAAAATGCATCTGAATCAAATGCATGGTGGCGCAAAACTTTAAAGAGTTTTATCTCAGTTTGAGCTAGACTGCAGATACTACTTTTGCTCTTGAGACGGCAGTATAGCGAAGTTTTGTTTTCAAAAAATGAAAATGAGTAAACATTTTCAGCAGAACGGATAAAGTACGGAAACATTTGGCGTTTTTTTTTTTTTTTTGCATGTATCACTCGGTACATAGTTTTTAATAATTGAAGGGTCAGGGAGAAAAACCACGGTGGTCACATTTGATTCATTTTGAGAAAAACGAAATTTAAACTTTACGAACTCATAAACTTCCCCAGTATACCTGTTCTAAAATGACAATAATACATGGACTACAGTGTTTTTTCACGAATATTGCATATACTAATCGAAATTACACTTTTCTAACAGGTGGTAGCATCAGTTTAAATTCAAAAGTGGACTACCGTGGTTTTTCCCCTGACCCTTCAATTATTAGGAAAAAAAAGGTTTTCGTTCTTAATTCTTTATGTTAATTATTTTCGAATTTAAGGGTATCTTTTAATTTTAAAGTGTTCTTTATTCAGATTCGCCATCGTGATAAAATTATCTATACTCAATATTTTCCGACATCCATTAAATACCTATTTGCGTCTTATCTAAATGGAAATCTGATTCATTAATATAATACACAGCTCTAACGATAAGAATCTGTCTTTAGTGCTTTCTTCTTAACTTACTCCTTGAGATTATGATCTTTAGAGTACTCTTTTTTCAGATTGATCCTGGAGATGTTTCTGTGGATCAGCTTGCAGAAAACATCCCCATTCTTCAACTGATCTTTAATTTACTATTAAACAAAAAGAGAAGGCACTAAATCCAAGCTTTTGTCTTTTTATGGTCCATGAAGAAATTTGGTTAGAGAAGAGTAGAAAAACACCTTTAGTTATTTTTATGGAAACTAAAATTTTCTTTTGGTGTATCGTAGCTTCAATGTACACTGCGAAAGGTTGTTCGTGTTTGCATTATTTGTGCTTAAGCTTCAGGTTACTATTTGGCTGTACTGCAGTACAGAAGTTCAGTTGAGTAAATGAACCTCAATTAGCCTGTGTTGTGAGGATGACCCTAGTGGAAAATGTCTAAGACAATTTGTTCGTAAAAGTAGGGGAATGTGGGGCAAAGTCAAGTTGAGATAACTTAAATGTTTCAAAATTTTTTATGTTTGAAAATAAATTATTTATTGTTAAATAAGTGTAGAAACAAAGGTTTCAAAGAGTTGCATCTTTCGCGTTAATTTAAGAAAATTGTTATAAAGGTACCCTTAAAATGAAATTTAAAAGATCTTTATCATTTTATAATAGCAAAAATATTTTTAAAAGCCTCGAATGTTTCAAATTTTGAAAATAAGTTGTTTTTATCGTTGTCATTCAGAGCTATTTATTTTTTGATTGAAATCAAATGCATGTTTATTAACTTAGTTAAAATATTGCTAAATAGGTGGAGATGCTAATTGTGGAAATATTTTACCATCTTATTTGCCCCGCTATTTCACTTTGTCCCACTTTCCCCTACTAGTACATCTTTGAGCCAATATTTAGAAAAGTGCCAATTTGAAGTTGGAGTTTTCTGAAAAAAAATTTTTTTGCAGAAAAAAATAATATTGAATTTTAAGTCTAAATTGGGTCTAAATGCAAGAAAATAAAAGGGGGGAGGTCAAGGAAGTTATTTACCCCCTCCTTAGATTACTCACTTTTAAGCCGTTACAGATCTGATGAATGTTACAGATCTGATGTTAATATGAGCTACATATTTGAGTTTATGCTTTCAGTCTTCGTTAACATCTCTAAATATGATATCATTTCCTTGTATTTTTAACATAGAATGAAGATAATTATATTAAAATATATATATTAGGCTAAAAAATCAAATTTCATTATGAAAAAGCATTTCCTGGAAATAAAAATGAGCGATAAGATTTTTAGATAAAATAAATTATGAGATTACCAAATCCAAGCTAATAAAACATTTGTTTTGTTTTAAAACAACACACAACTTCAACTTTTTCAACACATAACTCTGCTGATTGCTTTTCTTTAATTAGTTGCAGGAAATTTAATTTCTTGATCAGAAATTCAAATTTAGCATGCTAGTTATTATCTAGTTATTTAGCGAAGTTATAAGAAATTGAGGCACAAAAATAAACAAATAAATAAATTAATTAAAATAATAATAATTAATTAACTTAATTTCTGCAGTGTCAATTTTTCTTATTTTACTAACTTCTATTGTTAGGTCATACAAACCACAAATGAAGCAATTGTACTAAAACTCATTGCTTTTCATTTTTTAAGAACAAAAATATTCAATATATATGGCTAAAGTATGATTTTTGCTTTTTATAATTCTGAAACGTGTGAGTTAGTTCTGTAACATATTTGCTGTTTTTCAATGTTACCGCTCTGACTGTTACCGATCTGACAAACTGACAAAGTTTTTTTTTTTATTTCCGAGTAGATCGCACTAAACCAAAATCAAACACGTGGTTTTTTCACTTGTAACAAAGGACTATACTTATATATAAAATAATTTTTAAAATAATAAAAACTGCGCATTTTAGAGCGTGTTACCGATCTGATGACTCAAATGACACACATTTTATAAAATCACTTTAAAAAATCTTACCTACAATTTTTGATGCAGAAATGCAAATTTTTAATTACAATTCGATAAAACTTTCCACCAGGTACTTAGTATCACGTGGTATAGGTGCAGGAAATGATTTTGGGAGCCTAAACATAGATCGGAAGTTATTGTTACCACTCTGACGGCGGAACTTGGGACACGCTTATTTCGCATCAGCTAGAAAATCAGAAATCGATTAAAACAAAAATGAAGTAAAATATTAACAAAGGGGTAAAAATAGAATCGTTTTTTGTGCAAGTGTGTTTTTTTGGGAAGTTAG